>JAPDSC010163307.1:18696-43416 GCA_026290005.1 Latrodectus geometricus
TGTTTGTATGAAAATATTTTAAATATATTTTTCAATAACAGTGCAAATTTGTAATGTCGCAATATTAAAATGAGATTTAAAAACATCATATTGAAGTTCATAATTTTCCTCTTTATCATGTTTTTATTTAAGGCAGAATTTTAAAAAATATTTTTTAGAAACTGTGTATTATTATTTTTACAAAATAAGAAAAATAACCTTTTCGTTACTGTAAAAGTAATGATATTTATCAGAAAGGTATTTTAACGTTTATATTTTTCAAGGCAATTTATTTCTGGGGGAAATATATTTCGTAATAAACTCACAACTAAATAATCCTATATTACTTTTGGAGATTTCTAGACTGATAAGTCTAGAAACAAGCCACAACAGCTTATTCATTTGTTACTTATTTCATCTGATAACAAAGAGTACAATTTCATTCAACTTTTACAGCTGCTATAATAATTTTATTTTTATATTTTATTTATGGGAAACTAAAATATATTGTTTGAAAATTTTCTATTTCCATTAATTATATTTTTAAACTTTACCAATTGTTCTAGTGTTGAATAATAACTAGAATTCTATAGTTTTATTAATCTTTTTCAACATAAATAAATTATCACCTAATGCAAATGAATTAGTAACTATAGTTTTTTTTAGAAATTATATTTTATATAAATTTATTTTATATTTTTAAGCTTGAAAACTATTTTTGTGTTATTAACATACCAAATTCTTCTTTATTAAAAATCCTCTCACATAATATTCTCATATTTAATTACAAAATAATATCATTCACATATCATTTTAAAAAGATACTTGAAATCTGTTTTTAAGTTTAAATATGTTTTCATTCCTTATCCCTTTTATACAATTATCAAATTTTTATTTAGTTTCTCTTTACAATTACATATTTTTTCGATAATTGTTCAATTTTCATGTTGTTTTACTAAATGCAATTATTTTGCAAATATAATTACTCAAACTATAAAAGAATATTAACTAAAATATCTTTCTTGTATTGCATGTAACCATTTTCATGGATTAAAATATATTGGTCTTAATTAACCTACTAAACATTAAAAATTTAAAATAAAGTTTCTCAGTTTTTTCGTTAACTTTATGTTGTTTGTATTAGAAATTGAAAATATTAGAGTTTTATAATTGAATGTTGTAGCATTTTCCTACCATTGGATATTATTACGTTGAATAAATTTAATAAATACAATTCAGTGAAATATGCTTGATAATTTCAGCATAAATTAATAAAAATAGCTCATTCTATTTTTTTTTATTTGGAGGTCTTATAGATGTGATAAGTGAATGCTATAAAAATATTATTAAAACATGTATTACTTTATTTTTATTTTTCAAATTCTTGGTTCTTTTACGTGTATAGTGTAGAATATTAAAGTCTCTTATTAAATGTTATATGACAAACATTGCTAGATTCATTTCATAATTTATAAGCTCACTTTTGTAGTTAAGTACTTCAATTCTTCGATAAATGTTCTAACTACATAAATATTGAAAAATTTTTATAAAAAATTGTATCTAATATAGCTGAATTTCTATCTTTACTTTTTAAATCTGCTTATACTGCTTTGAAAAATACTTTATTATACTAGAACATGCTGTTTTCTAAATCTATTTCTCTTATTAATCTCTTATGTACATTAAATGATTTTATATTTAGTATTTAAATTTATAGAAATGATCATATTCTAAATTTAAAAATAATGAATTTAATAAAATAAATAAGATTATATACTCATAGACTTTAATTAATATTCTAAGAAATATTAAGCTTTACTTTATGTTTCTTAGAATAGTTTAAAGTAGCATAAAATTTAAAAAAGAAAATTTGTATTCAAGATCAAATATATAAATGTATAAAATATAGGAAATTAAAATATTCAGAATTTCCAGATTAATTGAATTTCGTTAGATAAAGGAAACTTGAGGCATCTAAATCTTAACACAATCTCTACATGCAGATATATTTTTTAAGAAAAATCCTTATATGAGAATAAGGACGTAATTCAATTTTGAAATATTATTATTTAGAACAAGAAATCATACAAAGATGATTAAAGAGTGAAAACTTCACTTTTAGAACATGCAGGTGTATTTTTTGGTAGTTTCAGAAATAAAACTGGGACAGAGTATATTAATAAATCTGTATAACATTTTGTGAAAATCATCATAGAGCTCTTGAAATGTAATGTAAAAAGAAAGATTGTATGTGTCGCATCATTGTGTAAAACACCAAATTTCAGTGCCAGATAAACACAGAGCTAAAGCTATAACAGTAGCAATACCTAAACATTTCTCCTGAGCACTGACTAATGAATTAAATTGCCAGTGTGATGAACAACTGTTTTATGTGAAAATTCGTTGTTTGTGGGGAAAATGGCTTATTAGAAACATCATAGATTTATAATTAGTTTTTTAACACTTTTTAATATACTTTATGAGTTTATTTTCAAATTATTATTCAGACTGAATGTATAATTTATAACATAATGTATATTTTACTTACTTAAATATTTTAACTTTCTATTTAAACACTAACTAATAATTAATTACGTATTTACCTTTTATTGTAAAATCTTGATTTACTTTTGTTTCTTTTTCTGATATCAAAATTAGTATACAAAGAATGATTTCTCAAATCTCCCTTTTTTCATTTCCTTTGTAATTTTTGTAAATATTGAAGAGAGATTACTGTTATTATCTTTATATAATTCTTATTCTGTTATCGGGAATTTTTTCGGTTAAAATGTGTATGTTTTTCAGTGATATTAAAAACATAATAAATATAGAAACTGAATAATATGTTTCCTCTTACAAATTATGTCAAGTTTCTTGAAAGATTTAGCAAATGTATAGCTGAGTTACACGTACATTGGTGCATAATAACATTGAGACATAATATAGGAAATATAAAAATACGTATTTTTAACTTCTATTTTAGATTTCATTGGCTTTAGATTCATGTAGACTATGTAAATTAAGTTTAAAACTAATGAAAAATGATAAATTCAATTTATAATTAAAATTATTTTGCAAAAGGCTATATCTCAGCTTTCAGTCAGTTATTGTAAATGGTATTTCATAAAATTTGAATGAATTAAAGTTTATTTATTCAAGATATTTACTTATGATCAATGGAATTTTTTTAAATGTGTTTTCTGAAAGTGACTATTTAAAACTGCATCAAGAACTGATAGTTTTTAAATTTCATTCCAAGAAAAGCAATTTTGGGATTTGAAGTTTCCCTCTAATATATTTGTGATAGCCCATTAAAAATGAATTTATACCAAACCATAGTAGCAGATGCTTTTTATAAAATATTCCAGGTTTTTTACAGAAATCATTTATTTTAACTTAAGAAAGACATTAAATAATTTCATTATTTTTTATGCTTACACATTTGAATTCAAAATACCTTAATTCGAATTTTAATGTTTTAACTGTTAGGTTATTGTTGTAAATTTACTATGTTTACATCAAATTTGGAAACAAAATGAGGAAATAACTTTACATTCCGTATAATAATGCTTAGAAATTGAATAATGACTTTTCAGAAGTGTTTCCTATTCATAATATTATCTATGTTTTTAGAAAGAGTAATTCGAATTGTTTCTATTAATGAAAAATTAATAAATTTATTTACTGCTGTAAGCATTTATTTATTTCTAGACAAATTTTAGCTACTGAATAAAGAGCCATTCTGGAAGTACATATTATAACTTAAATTAATTTTTGTAATTTGAAAAAGTGAGAAAGAAACTAAGCCACGACAGGTGTCAAACATAAGACACGAGTTTGTGTCAGATGAGGGGATTAAAATTTAGTCAATTGATGATTTTTTGCTCAATTAACCCCAGTTTTATCAAGCAGTAATCCAATATCAATATATTAATTATTTCAACAAAATTATAAAACAATTTCTTTTATAGTACAAGCATTCTTTATTACAGTAACAACTAGATTAGAAACTCACCATTATCTTTAGAAACTTATCATGAAATTAAGGAAAAATCAATTTTGAAATAGTCTCTAATAATTACCATTTATTTATTTTTATTAATTACCATTTATAATTACCATTTATTTATCGTAAAGTCGTAATTTATTTATAGTTCTTCATTTCACTTCATATGCTATATTCTTATGCTTGGAGTACTATGACAACTAACAATAAAAATCTCTTAAAGTATTTCACATTATATGATGAATAATACTTGTGACACCAAAAAAAATGAACATTGAAAGGATCGGTAACGTTGATAAAATTATTAAACAACCGGAAGAATTGAATAAACCGTTTGTTTAAACGGCATAAAATTGCTATGCCAGAAATAGCAATGCGTTTTTAAATACAAATAAATGCAAAATATAAATAAAACTATTTTTAATAAAATTTATTTATTTTGAGAGAAGAATATTTTTCCCTAATCCAAAGAAATAGAATATTTTCATGTATTGAAACAGAATTCTTAATGTTTTACAAAAATGGTATAATTTGTGAATTTGTATAATTTGTAAAATGGTATAATCAAATAAAAATTTTATTTGATTTTTTAAATATAAGTAACTTATTTTAAATAATTTTTTGTTGGTAAGCTGAAAAAAATAAATTCATATATTAACAATGAATACATTTAAATATTCTACAAATGTCTATTATAGAGACAAAATATTATATAAACCTAAAAAGTGTGAGAAAGGCAAAAATATTTTTAAAATTGGATTTTCTTTTTTAACCCTTATATAATGATTATTAAGTATTTGATATAATTTTAAATCCCAAACTTTCTCAAAACAGGGAATTATGTTTATTCTCAAAATGATATAATTATGTTATCAATAATCTATCATATTAGTACAATATTTTCACCATTAATTACAAGATAATTGTATTAAATAAAGTGAAAATGTAATAACATACAAATAGAGAAAAATATATCCATTCTTAAAAAAATATTAAATGAAAAATTTGCTAGAAATAAAAAGCAATTTTTAATTTTTAACTAATTTATGTATTCTTTATTCCCTTAATAAAATAAATTGAGAAAATGTTTTAAATTTCTCAATTTACATTCTGCATTAATTTATTGCATTAAAATATCAACCGTTTTACAATTTTTTAGTAGTGAACTTATAATATTCACAAATTGTAAAGTTTCCAGGAAATATTAACCAATTATTTATTGATTAAAGACATTTAATATATATGATAATTTATTTTTAAATTAAACTTATTTAATTTAAAAATTTAAAAACGTGTTACTTTATTCGTAAAATTGCATATCTTCATATTATATTTTTAAAAGAAAATCCTTTCATATATATGAAATCCATTAAAACTCATCTTATCCATAAGAAATAAGTACCATAATACAACTAAAAATTGTCATTTATTCTTTAAATAATTATGGAAATTAAAAATAATAATGAACATTATTATGTTACATTTATATTGGTATTTTTTATTGATATATCTACAAGTGAAATTACAATTGTAATTAAAATTGATGATTATTGTTATTTTTTATCCATTTTTTCTTTTCACGCATAACATTTAAATAAAAATCCAATTATTTATTTCACCTTGTAAAACTTTTTACCAATTGATAGAAAATTTTAAAATTTCTATTTTCAATTATTTCTATCAGAGATAAAATATATCTTTTAATTATTAAATATCGTTTGAATGATGTCTTCTATCAAAATAAGAATTTGATTTGTTTCAAAGAATTGTATGCAAAATTTAGACAATATTTTATTAGTTCTCATCCGATTAATTGTAATGATAGCGAAATAAATTCTAATCTTTCATTTACAATTATATTTCAATTAATTATATATTTGAGGAGCATGTAAATTTAATGGTTTATGTATTTAATGATATTTTTAAAAACAATTTCAAATAAATAAGTTGTTAAAATAATAAATATTACTTTACACAAGAATGAATTACAGTTACTGTCTTAAATGTAACGTAAAAAGTTAAATAAATAGAATTCTTATACAACGTATCTTAAGAAAATCCAAAAGTAACATATTAATTAAATAATATTGTTTTATGATGGCATAAATTTCTGATATTATACGAGAATATGTATCTAACAAGCAAATCACCTCCAATTTGTTTCGATTTAATGTAAATTTAAAGACATTCATACTGTGAAGTCAAACTATCACCAAGACTCATTACTAAAAGTAATTAGGCTCCATCATTACTACCATTAAATTAAGCAGTTATAGCGTGCAAACTTTGCAGTGGTCATAATGAGTATACTTAATTTTCGGTAAGAATTTTATTGGGTTTTTTTAACACAATATAATTCAAAACTGGATGAATATTGCATCTTTATGTCTTTATTCTTTTATTATGTCTTTATGTCATCTTCATTCGAAGAAAGATCGATAGTTTATTTTTATTTAAATGTATATAGATTATAATTATTGGTTTTTGTATTATGTTATATAAAATTATCTTAATTCTTTCTATTAATCATAAGAATTTATTTGCTGCTAGTTCCATCTTATATTTAAATTTTTAACATTTCTTATTACTTTCAGATGAGAGAAGAATTCATGATAATATATTTATAAACACATTAAATTTGTAATAGTATTCAAGACGTTTATTTCACCCAACAGTATCATCTATTATTTCACATTCATTAGTTAGAAAACTCATAACATAATACTTTATTAGGTTTAAAATCACATATAATGATTATCAGTACAAAACTCCATAAAAAAGTAAGTTTAAATGTGTATGCTTTCTAAAATATATAATATATAAAAATTTTTCTCATATTTTTCATTGAAGAAAGTAATATCTTCCGATGAATATATTTATATATATTTCTAAAATAATGTTTTAAGTCGTAATTATTAAATTAAATATTTATTGGAGAATTGTGTAATCTTTTTATTAATTTAAAAGGAAAAAAAATATCATAATATCAAAAGAAGTATGTTTTATTAGGAAAACATTTCGAAGATTCAATAAATAAGTAACAAATAATACAGTTTCAGCTGAGAGAATATTTATGAAATATTAATTTTTAAGAATAGTTAAGCCTAAATAAAGTTTATTTTTGGAAGAATATTCATTCTAATTTTGAAAAAGGTTTTTAACAATTTCTTTTGAAAGTTCTACGCGTATTTGGAACTTAGAAATTTTTGATATTTTAGACAGGAGATATTTAATATCAAGGAAACATTATAATTCCAAAATTACATGTTCAAATATATTCATTCATCACACATGAATAAACATAAATACATGATAAAATTATATTTTGTAGTAAGTAAAAAATATACATGATTAAACTAATACGAAAAAGACATAAAATAACAATTCACTAATTGTGAAATTTTAAAAAAATATCTTTCATTTTCAGTATGCAACTAATATAGAAAATAAGTAAAAACCTCCTTTAAAAATCATGGCAGTTTTTTTAAGACATAAAAATAAACACATCTGAAAAATAAATTTTCTGAATTTTTTTAAAGATTTCCAGAAAATTCAAAAATACTTACCATGTGAAATGTATTGAAATTTTATTTTCTAAATACATACATACATATACATATAAATATATATATATATATATATATATATATATATATATAGTTTTACGTTTAATGGGAAATTATTATTACCAGGATAATTCTTTACAGAATATATAAAAACTAAGCATTTTCTATAAATTTTTTGTGATTAAACTATTTACTTAATATTTTTAGAAAATATCGCTCATTTTCATCTTCTTGCTTACATTTACAATTGTGATTTGTTTGTTTTTTTTACGTTCATATTTTTGTCGGTAAATTTAAAAAAAACTCTTCTTACAATATAGAAATGTGACTCATTTATTTAAGTGAAGTTTACTGTACACCATCGCATATGGAGCTCTTAAGGGATATAGATAATTCCTGTTCCGTTAAAAAAATCGATTATATATTTTTTCTTATGTGAGTAGAAGTTTGGCGTCACTACTCAAAACTTCAGTTTATAGTAAAAAATAAATGCTTTTCCATAAACAATAAATTTTTAAAACGAGAGGAGACAAACAAAAATGATGCCATTCTATTTGTCAAACGTGTCTGTGATTTATTCATACATTAACAATATTTTTGATTAACGTGTGTTGTATAAAAAAAACTAGTTTCAATTAGAAATATTTGTAAGCATATAAATATATACTAATATATGCTGAAAAGTATATTTAATTGGATTATTCATTTTCTGTTTACATTTTAATACACATCTTTTAAATATCAATAATACCTAATTAATCATCAATTGTTTTCTTAATTACATTCTTAGTAAATATTTAGTCTTATTATCTTAAAGATTTTTTGATTACCTTCAAATAATAAATTTAAAAACGCAATTTTTTCGCTTTATATATTAATCTTATCATATTGAAATATTTTTGCAATATTTTAAAATAACTTGTTTTTTTTCTGAAATTGTAATATTTACATCAAATATATTTCATTAGTGTTATGACTTAAAACATTTTAATAAAGTGAGCTAACTTTGAGTGTTAAGATTATTTTTTAATAATAAAGCAATTTTATTATGAATTATTTTATATATAATATATGTTATTTTACACTAAATCATTTTAATACATAATTATGTGAAATCTTAATTTTTTAAAAAATATTCATTTATTAAAATAAAAATATGGAAATATAATAATTATTAATAAATTATAAAAACCAATGTTGTTTATTACTTAATTTTTATAATCTTTGTCTAACAGAACACTTTAAGAAAGAACTAAGAGTTCGTTATCTTTGTTCATTCAAGTAAAATTAATTGCAGCTTAGAGAAGCTCAGCATAATGAAATGTACAGAAAATCTTAAAACAAATAATTTTCTTCTTTCTTTTTAAATTTAAAACCAAACCGAGCAATATTATTTTACAAACTACCTTGCTTTATCAAAAATGTTTCATTAATTTTCAATTAATCAGAGACTTTTGATATATAACATTACCTACCAAATTTAAATAAAATTTTCTTTAAAAAACATAAGAAATTCTTACTTTATATGGGAATTAAATTTCATTTATAATAACTTTCCACAAAATAATTCTGAAATTTATGTAGAAATATAACTTAACAATGATGCAAGACTTTTGTCTAAATGAGCTAAAATATTTTTAAGATTCTTAATTAATATATAAATAATTATAATCCCTATATATAATGCATTTACTGATACGTTATAATACAGTAGGAATTTTAATAATGGTAAATCGGCATTTAAATAAATTTAATAAAATATTTTAACAGACCTGTCTAACCGAAGTTAATTTAAACATAGTTCAAAATTGCGAATACTATTCTAAAATACTTTTCCCATGACTGATTATATTTACTATCAAACGCTCAGCTGCCTCTATTCTTGGATTGATTAATTTAAAATTATATTTATAATTTCACCATTTAAATTTTAAGAACTTTATAAGAATAACTTTCACTAAATATTTAACAAATAAAAATTAATATTTATGGAATAAATATTTATAAAATTAGTATTAATACAATACACTTGTGTCTTTATGTCTTAATGTTAAGTAAATTTTCGAAACAAGTTTTGCTTAATTCTTTCCATGTCATAAAAACTCATTTCCGAATTTATTTTTTATTCAATTTTTTTAATTTATTATTTTTTTCTCTTTACTTTCTTTTTTCTTTCTCTTCCCACAGTTTACTGTGTAATTATTGTTAACCACTATGAATGTTCATTTCCTTAAAAATGAGTCTCGCATTATAAAAAGAAATAGCTAAAAAAGTTGCGTTTGAAAACTTTTTGAAATATAAATGATAACAATCATTATTTAGATTGAAAGTAATGATGTAATAACTTTTTTGTATTGGCATGCGGTTAATATAATTTTTTTTCGATATTCCTATAACTATAGAGTTATTTAAAATTTTATGACAAATGTTTCTACTCATTGACAGAGTAAGGCAAAGGAATTTTTCGTAAATGGACTACATAAACTAATATCTGTTACATATTGAAAAAAAACTGAAGTAAAGATATACACACAAAATGCTAAATTTCACTGAAAATCTACAATTGACGCATAAAAAATTGATAATTCTAAAAGATACGTACAGTAAGTATATAATTTGTTACACTGTTATTGTACAGAAAGTATATACTGTTATAATACAGAAAGTTTATACTATTATTATACAGAAATTGAAGGGTTATAATGAGAAAATATCGTATAGAAGAACCTCAATCAGTTATTTACAATTAAAGACACAAGTAGATAAGTTAAAGCTTAAACTCTTTTAATAAGTTAAAAACTATCGGTTTTACATATTCATCATACATTTTTATTATTCTGGCTTTTTCCATTGCATACTTTATAAATGTTCTCTTTCAGTATTACTTTGAAAATTTGATATTTACTGTTTTTTTTCCTTCTCTGGTGCCGGCTGATCATGACAAATTAGAAATTTGCATTGAAAGGAAATAGTGATCAATCATCCTTATTTTTAGGTCATAGATGTCAAAGATACAGAAACCAATTGTTGTACAAGGGAATTAAGGAAGAGTGATCTATCATATCAACTATGAATTTGTATGGAGATGTATAAAGGTGTTCAAACAAATGTAACGGTTAAAGTAGGTGAAATTCCATCATAAATCTTTACGGCATATGATAACATTATGCAAGTTCCACAGATAGCTATTCTAGAATAAACTAAAATAGTATCGGTTTTGGGCACAGGTTAAAAACTTTTCCATCAAGCATAATGGTAATCAACAAACAAAGGACTTAATGAAAAAAGCAAACTTTTATTTTAAGGAATGATTAAGTTCGTTGCTCAGTAAAAATAAAATGATTTCATTGGTAGTAAGTTAATGGGCTATATGTATGGGCTGCAAATAAATATAACATGAAAAAAATTGTACTAAGAAAAATTGTACTGAAAAAAAATTGTATTGAATATTTTAATCACCTTGCTATACCATGAAGAATATTTCCATAATTATAATTTATATTTAAAGAGAGTATAACAAAATACAATGTT
Organism: Latrodectus geometricus; assembly: GCA_026290005.1. Lineage (NCBI taxonomy): Eukaryota > Metazoa > Arthropoda > Arachnida > Araneae > Theridiidae > Latrodectus > Latrodectus geometricus. Next base: position 29,779 of record JAPDSC010163307.1, read on the forward strand.
ATTTTATCATTATATTTTTTACTTAAAATTTGATTACAAAGAGAATGAAATAAGTGAAATCTTTTGTATCACAATTAATTTTAAGGAACCTGATTTCATTGAACTCTATTACACTAAATACCGATAGTATTTAGTTCTAATATGAAAAATATTATCCCGCAATTATTTTAAGGATAGTCTTTTTATAAAACCATATGAGGCAGAATTGTATTCACTAGGATAATGAAAAAATAAAACTTTTTCTTTTTCTTTTATTTTAAAGTTTCATAAAATGTCTTGCCAAAAAAGATTCCCTTTTTTTAAAAATACATAGCGAATATTTAGTTGATATATTTGTAACTATCATACATAACTTATATATTTACAATTTTTAATTAAATAGTAATTAAAGTTAATAAATATATCTTTAAAGAGAGATACGGTGATTTCATTATAATAGTCTGGAGTAAATGGGGAATTTTTTCTGATGCAATATTTGAATAAGTAATTTAAATTTAATTTCTAAGTTTTAATTTTAAAGCTTAAATAAAAGAAGCTTACACAATCATCAGTTTAAATGGGATTTCTTTTGTATTGTATTTCATAAAGATATCAAGAAAACTTTTTGACAAATTTTATTTTAATACATATTTATTCATAAAATTAAACAAACTATAAACTCATTAAAAGGGGAAATAAATTGATTTTATAATCTAAAACTGAGAAAAGATTCAAAAGTTTATGTGTTGAATTATTTTCATTATAAAGTTTCAATTGGTGTGAAACATAAATTACAGTTTAATTAGTTGAATAAAATTTGTAGCTGAAAAATGGTTAGAAAATAAAACTTTATGTTGATAACAATGCAAGGTACGATAGATGAGAAACAAATTTAAGATGACTCATAAATTTCAATAAGGGAATGGGAAAAAATCATGAAGGAGTCTATTGCTGTAAAAGAATTTTGGGAAAGGGAAAATCTTGATGATCAATTGGTAAAACCATTTTCATCTGTATTACCTCTCTCATGTGGTTTCTTCGAAAATTCTTTTGGCTCAACTAAAACATGTATTAATGTTTTGATGATATATTTAGCAAGCAGAATAAATAAATATGTATTTTCTAACATGCAAAGTATTTTTTATTTCTTAATGTTTTAGTGTTTTGTGATTAATGTTCAATAACCACTTGTAAAGGCTATCAACAAAATACCTTTTATACCCAAAATTATGAATCAAAACTAAAAGATGCATCAAAAACTTTGATTTTTTTATTTTAATAAAATATTCTGTTCTAGAAAAACTTATTATTTTAAAAAAAAAACATGATTTAGTAATAATTACATAATACAAAATAATGAATATTTGAGAGGAATATTTGGCATTGCAATATCGTAATGAATATTTAGACATTACAATATCATATATCATAATGAATATTTGAAATATTATATATCCTGTAATTTAAAGTAAATTCATATCTTTACCCTTTAAATACCTTTTATAAAATTTTCTTCAGAAACTTTGTTTTGTTATCTTAAAATGGAGTATACAAGAATAGTAGCTTTTAAAAATTCTAAGAAGCCTTCTGTCAATTTATCAATAAGTTATTTATACAAGAAAAATAAAATAATATCCATGACGGGATCAAAAGAACTTTTTAGTCTCATACTTCTCTTAAACAGGAGTATCTCACTTCTAATAATATTTTAAAATTATAATTCATTTTATATTTAATAATAAGGAGAAAAACTTCAATTCAAATTTTAAAAAAGCAGTCTTTTGAATTTACAAATAACTTAACGCAAACACCGAATAAATATTACTTCCAGAAGGATAAATATATATGAATTTCATATAATTTCATAACGGTTAATTAAAAATTCATAATGATTATAAAATTTTTATCTATGTATTTGAAGTGATTTGTATAAAATAAAAATTTTAGAGGCTTACATGCTCAAATAATTTATAAAAATCATAAAGTATATTTATTTATTATAGGCACACACATATTTACCTTGCATAATGATTCTTGTTTATATTATGTCAGAATTATATGCAACAACAAAAGATTAATCTCTGGATATTTATATGACGCCTTTATTTAATGTAGTAAATAGTTGAAAATCATACAAGATGATAAACCTAAATTATTAATTTTTGAAACTTTTCAGAATTTAAGAACAATTTAGTTATTTTTTCTTATACACAGGAAATATTAAATGCTTAGCTTCTTTAATAAAATAAAATATATGGATGTCAAAGAAAGTTTTGGTGGGTTTATAAGTGTATGATAAAAGTAAAATGGCATATGAATCAAATTTCCTTCAATCATTACAATTATTCATTTTTTGTTCATATGTTTAATAGAAAATTGAGGGAAGAAAAATAAATTTATATTATAAATCATATATTGTATTTTGCAAATATAAAATATTTTTTACTGCATTACATGTTTCACTTTATATGTGTTTAATTCTCGTTAGTAGAGCATTTTTCAAATATAAAACATTACATATAAGTACAATTTCTGTCAATATCATTTTAGTGCTTTCATATGTCAATGTTATCAAGTCAATATAGTAACAAATATATAACAATTACCAATGCTGTCCCTTGTTTCCGTGTTCCTTCAGGTTGTATTCTATTTCTTTCAAAATTATTTTGCTTAAATATATATTAGTTTTAAGCTAAAAAGAAGTTTCTGCTTATTAGAAGAGATTCATTAATTCTATCTCTTATTTATTCTTACAAATATATCATGAACAGAAATTAATCTAGATTAGCTGTGAAGATTAATTTGGGTTTTCATAATATTTATTTCTTCTGCGTAACGTGCATAGAAGTATTCTCAGCAAATATTTATTAAAAAACAATTTTCTTTATGATCGGATGGAAAACAATCATTTCTTTCATGTAATTGGTTTATATTCACTATAAACTGTTCTATGTAACAACTTCAACACATTATTTGATATATTTATAAAAATTGAAAATGAAAAAATGCTATTTATCTTTGAAATTTTACTGGAACTAAGATAAGCTAATTAATACTATGAAAGTATTAAATTATAAATGAGGTATTATTTTCCTCTATAAACTTTATATTCATACAGTGAATGTTAACTTATCTTTTCTGAAATTAAAATAAATGCAAAATAAGTAAAAGGAAGGCACCATTATGCGTGATCTAACTTTCAGAGAATATCTAAATTCTTGACATATGACTTACAGTGATGTGAGGATAATAGAAGTTTCGCTTGACTGGCTTCAGATTCAAATCATCTAGACACGAAAAATCTCTGGCATCTATTTATCTTTTTAAAGCAATGACTTATCAAAAGTAGAAGGGTAAAACTATGATTACAAATCTCACATATTTTCATTTAAAATATTTTTTTATTTTTGATTATGCTTTGATTTCCTTTCCAACAAATATTCAAGTATTTTTGCAATCCTTTTAGTATAGTTTTGAAATATTACTTCAAAGTTTGATTTCTTATATTTTGATGTACTACAAAATCCATATGAAATTTAATGAATAAATTAGAGCCAAGTCAAATCTTAAAGGAAAGATATACGTATGTTAAACGAAGGGTTCTTCACACATTTGACATATGTATTAAAAACATTTTAATTTATTTTTATCTTTAATATATCTCAGAATAAACTACAATTTGATTTTAATTCTTAACACAATTCTAAATGTTTTACTACCAAGGTAATCGTTTCTTAAGAATATTATAATATAAGAACTACAATGTCCTCTAAAAGTACAATGACAACTCATTTTCGCTGTCTTTTAAAATTGTTATTATAACAACCTAATTATTATATCTGATTTTCTTGAAATTTTACATTTTTAGTGCTGCTTTAGTTATAAGATTAAATCACAAGTTTGTTGAAAAAAAATTAATTGAATTTAAAAATTGTTTGTTTCTACATTACACAAGTAAATTAACCTGAAGTTTCATGAACATAAAAATATAACTATGGCATATTAATTATGTGTCTATGATTTCAAATCAAAAAATTAACTGGAAGTTGTACTGGATAGAGAAAATAAGAAAGAAGTTAGAAACCTCTAAAGTTTTCTTAAAAGAATGTATGAGTGTGATTAGTTTTGGGTATAAAGAAACATTTCACTAAAGACAAATATTCCATTGATGTCTTGCTTTATTCCCAAGAAGTTTACTTTATCTAACAGATTGATTTTTGTGAAAATGTATCATTATTAAAAGCAATTAAATTAAAAATTTATAATTTGATAAATACTATTTTAGTTAGTTACCATAAACATCTGATATTGAAGAGTTAAAAAAATATATACATAAGAATTTGCGTAACTGTGTTAATTTTCTTTCAACTTTTACTTTAAAGAAATCTAATCAATCGCTCTAATTTATGAAATTGTAAAGCAATTGTATTAAAATCTAAAATTTTCCAATTCCTTTCACGTATTAAATAAACTTTCAAAATTTCAATGAATTTTTATTGTTTACTTATTTCTTGATATTAATTTATATTAATGATATAAATCGTAAGATTTTTAAAACTACATGGGATTTCTTATACTTTTATTTTAATAAAAACTCACAGGCTTGCTTTTATCTAAAATGCTCTCTGAGAAATTCTTTGTACAAGTCCTCCTCAAATGGAATATAAGTCACCGAAACTACGTGAATTTTTAAAATGTAAGTTAAAAGTATTAAAATTACTTTTCTCAGATAGATAGACAGATAGATAAATCGACATATAGACAGAATACATATAATGTATGTTTCTTTTTACTTTTTAATGATAAAATTTCCCAATAGTGAGAAAGATTTTAGAAGTAGTAACAAACCATGAAAAGAAAACTTACTGAATTACTATAGTAATTAGGAACAGTCAATATCAATTATTTTCTATTGACTTGCTTTGCTAAATCACCATTCTAGAACAATAAATGAATTCTTGATTCAAATAAAAAGAATTGCATAGTTATTTATGTCCTTCACGTCGATTTAAAGTAGAAAGTAAATTCATCTGGTAGAACTAATAGGTTTATTTTTCAGACATCATCCTTGTAATAATGGAAAAATCCTTAGTAATATATTAGATATTGAAGGGTTATGTAATTAATCGTAATGTAATGAGTAAAATTTCACGCAATTGAAAATTTATATTTGTAAATAATTAAAGATAACAATTATTAAAATGTTCCTTTATCTAGTCAAATTTTATATGAAAAACATCCATATAAAAGAATTATTTAATGAAGATAATTCTACAGTTATGTGATTGTTTATTCAATTTTTTTCATCAAAGTTAACCTAGCAATCCTTAAAAACTTGCAGCAGTTTCTATTTTAAATTTTTTACAATTTTTTACATTTTAAATAATAAAAGTATACGTTATAATTTCTATTTTAGGTTTTACATTTATACAAACAAACTTATGCTTGTAAATATTTCATTCCAAACTTTTAGAAGGCAAATAGTGTATAATGGTTATAAATAAGCATCTAGAATTTTCACGCAAGAAAAATATGCTTATCAATACAGATAATTTAGATTATAGTATTCCAAGATTATCCAACTATGTAAGTTCTAAGCATTCAGGATTTCCTGAAATAGTATACTATTCATAGATCTATTTTAATTCTTCAGTGACAAAATATATTCAAAGATATACATAAATTTATATGTATAACATATTCAACTAGAACATTTATGTTAGAAAATTCTAGGCAGTGAAGTCCTTAACATAAAAAAAGCTAAATCTAAGAGAAAATATCTCGAAGAAGTATTCCATCTACATCAAACAAAAAATAATATTTACGCATCTGTTACATTTTTCCAAAGAATTCATGCATTTTTTTGTCTGATTTTTTGTTCATTATATAGATGCAGATAAAACGACTCTTTTAAGATTTCTTATGGATAACTAACGATTATCCATAGAAAAGAAACGGGACGAAAAAGATTGCACTCAAACCTTTTTCCTTCAGAAAAGAGAATTTTTCGTTTACGTATTATGTATCTAAATAAATAAATTTAAAGAACTTATTTTTTAATTAATGCTTTTATATATTAAAGATCCATATATAATGTACATATTAAAGCTCAATTAATGTAAGAATTGTACATACTTCAAAAAAATGCATAAATTTTAAATACATCAAGTATTTCGAGTACACATTTTTGTAATTCTAAATTTTACATCTGATAATTAACATGGTAACGCAAATAAATTGAAATAAAATAATTTTCTGGAACTTTTCACATTTCTAAGGAATGTTAGTAATGTAAGTACAATATATACTCTAAAAATTGCATAAGCAATGCAATGGAAAATATATAACAAATATAGAAGAAAATAGAAAATATATTAAAAAAGAAGTACTCAGATGATTTATGAAAAGAAACAGCTATTTTCAATAAACTAGTTTGACAGTATTTACTTTTAATTGTATATTTTTTTCATTAAACCCCAATCTACATTTATTTCAAAGATATAGTTAAGTTACTTCACAATATTATAAGAACAAATATTCAATTTCATTAGAAATTAAAACGTCAAGTAAAAAGGATAGATTAAAATTAATAGAAACAATATTTTTAAATTAGTTCAAAACTTAATACCCTAATGATATCATATAAATTAAATGTTGTGTAAATATCATAAGAAAGTTTTTTTTTCCGTTTAGGAAATATCATAATGTATTTAGCTTATAACTAAATAAGAAGTTTATATTTAACAAAAAACATATCAGATTTTTTTATTCATATGTTACTTTAACACACATAGCAAATTTTAGAATTTTCTTTAAGGTATATTTAAAAACATTTGAAATATATATAGTATTTAAAATCCTACTCCATTTAATAGAGTGAAAATGTTAAAAAAACTAAGACAACGGAAAAATTTTCTTAAGATCATAAGTAGTTTAAAACTTTTGTATGCATATTTTTATTGATTTTGTAATCAGAAGAGTAACTTTTTTGCAGATATCTTCAAGACTTGTTTCTACTGTTCTTAAAAACATTTTCAACAAAAAAAATTAAGCTGATAAGATAAAATTACGTCTAATATTTAAAAAAAAATTGTTATAATGCGAACACATTTTGCATTCAACATGCATGAATATTTAAAAATATGAGTGTTAAACTATCAAATTTAATATAACACTTCTCTCTTATTTAATCTCACAAAATTCTTTTTATAACATAATTATAAATAACGATCACAAATCTATTCAATTTTACTTTTTTATATATTACATTAATCCACGTTTTTAAAAATCTCATAAATATCATTGAAAAGAAAGTACTAAACATTTTTATAAACATATTTCTTATATAATTTCAGATACTTTCATAATATCATTATCTCACTATTAACCCTTCTTGGCATAATGGTGGAAATTTCCATCATAACCTATAATGCCCAAAAATTATATAAAAGAGCAAGTTCACTTTTAGTTGATCGTGTTTGGATACTTTTTTAATGTCCATTGCATAAAAAGAAACATAGCTGTCAAAAATAAACAAGTGTCATTATCAGTGAAACGAGCTTAAAGTTGACTCATTCCGCTGTTTGTTGTAGTTGCAACAAACGTATAATTTCATTTATAATTTTGTTTTATTATATTAGAGTTTCTATTGCTAAAAAAATTGAAAATGAGTAGAAGAAAGGTTTGTAACACGTGTTTCTGTTATTTTCCTCTTTTATTTCTATTTAGTACTAAGCTAATGATCTAACTGTGGATGATGATTGAAATTTTTAGCATATTGTTTTTTGCTAAATTTATAATAAATATATACTAAGAATTTTTTTAACCATTTTTCCTTTAATTTTGAACATGAATTATATCAACTTGATTAATTTCACCAATAAAGAAAAAATCATGCAAAGAAGGGTTAAGAATTAATATAATAAACTACACTAATGGTCATTAAAATTGCTACACCAGGAAGAAATACAGATAACAAAATGATATTTATTGGACAAATATATTATACTAGAAATAACAAGTGATTAAATTTTCAAAACAATTGGCTGGATAGATCATGAGAATTCAGTACCCAGAACAACCACCTCTGGCAGTAATAATAGCAGTTATACGCCTTGGCATTGAGTCAAACAGAGATTGGATTGCATGTACAGGTACAGATGTCCATGCAGCTTCAACACGATGAAACAGTTCATCAACCAAAGTGACTGGCGTTTGGTGACGAGCCAGTCGCTCGGCAACCATTGACCAGACGTTTTCTATTGGTGAAAGATCTGGAGAACGTGCTGGCCAGGGCAACAGCCGAACATGTTCCGTATCAAGAAAGGTCCGTACAATACCGGCAACATGCGGTCGGGCATTATCCTGCTGAAACGTACTGTTTCGCAGGGCTCGAATAAAGGGTAGAGCCATGGGTCGTAACACACCAGAAATGTAACGTACACTGTTCAAAGCACCGTCAATACGAACAAGAGGTGACCGGGACGTGTATCCAATGGCACCCCATACCATCGCGCCAGGTGATGGGCCAGTATGACTATGACGAATGCACGCTGCCAGTGTGCGTTCACCACGATGCCGCCAAACACGGATGCGATCATCATGATGCTGTACAAAGAACCTGGATTCATCTGAAAAGATGACGCCTCGCCATTCGTGCACCCAGGTTCGTCGTTGATCACACCATTCAAGGCGCTCCTTTCTATGACGCAGCATCAAAGGAAGCCGCAGCAATGGTCTCCGAGCTGAGAGTCCATGCTTCTGCAAACGTCGTCGAACTGTTCGTGCAGACACTTGTTGTCTTCAAAACGACCCCGTTTCTTGACTCACGGCTCGTGACGTGGTTGCACGATCCATTACGCCCATGAGAATAATATGCCTGTCTTCTCGGCTGCTAGTGATAGGTGGCGGTTGAGATCCCGCATGGTGTTCCGTATTAGCATCCTGAACCCATCGATTCCATATTCTGCTGACAGTCATTGGATCTCGACCGACGCGAGCAGCAATACTGCGATAAGATAAACCACAATCCCGGTACGCTACAATTCGACCTTTATCAAAGTCAGAAACGTGTTGCTACGCATTTCTCCTTCTTACACGAGGCATCACAACAACTTTTCACCAGGCAACAACGTTCAAATGCAATTTGTGTATGAGGAACCGGCTGAACAATTTCTTCATTTAAACAAAATTTAGGTGTCGCTACTGGCGTCTGCTTTGTCTGAATGCTCTGAAAAGCTAATCATTTGCATGTCACAGCACCTTCTGCCTTTCGTATAAATTTCACGTCTGTAGCATGTCGCCTTCTTGGTATAGCAATTTTAATGGCCAGTAGTGTAGTTAAAAAATTTCAAAATCTAAAACTGTGAGAGTTTCCATAATATAAATTAAGAAGTAAAAAATTTATGTTTTATTCGTTTAAACACTATATTGTATATAAATCGTTGCAATTTTGTAAAATCTTGAAAACTCTTTTCAAACATTTCTTAAACTTAACTTTTTACAGTATATTTGATTTTATCGTTTGTTATTCTTTTAACATAAGATGCTCACGGAGGCTAATTTGATAAAATCTTACAATTTAATGTGAATTATGAATCATTACAAAAATTTTGTCAAACATGAAAACAAAATATATAAATGTTTAACTAAACACATGAGCTTTCAGACTCATTTAATTTCTAGTTTAGTTCTATTATATTTGAAAATAAAAATTGAAATTTCATCAGATTTAACTCGTTATATGAAAACTTTTTAAAGTATAAAAATTTGGTTAATAATGTTTTACTTAATATGATTTGGTTAAAGTGTTTTACTAGACATTTTTCTCTTTTTAAGTTTTTAGGTATTGACTCTATACTATTTTATTGCAAATGTATTCTATTGTTTTGTTTTGAAATGTTATTTTTAAATTAAGAAAACCGATATAAGTATATCATTAAAAATTAAATGGAAATCATACATATAAATTTTTATAAGAGGGGAGAGAATTATTTTTATGTATATTTAAGGAAACATAAGTTTTCCTTATTGATCGCCATATCTAAGAAGTAATACAAAGCTTTTCAAAGCAAAAATTATTGACTTACATCTTGACCATTATTGAAGAACATGAAATAGGTTCTTCAGCTTGAACGTTTATTGAAATGAATGCATGGACTTGTTTCTGGTTTCTTCCCTAGCGTATTAAAAATTCAATCAACTTTGTATTAACAGTTTTTGTGAGGTGGATATTGAAATTCCCTTATGCTGTTTAAGCGGTGTTAAAATTATCCCCTAAAAATTGCCAATTTTTTGTTAATTGTTTATACAAAAGAAATTGCCAGTTTTTTTTTTAATTTCGAATATTTTTACATAAAATTTATTTCCTCAAATAAAACTATTTCATTAATTTATTTGAATTTTTTTCAAACTTCATTTTTCTTCAATACCACAGATGCTTGATCTCAAATAACTTTCATTAATTTTTCAATTTTTAATTATAATAAAGAAATTGCATTAATACCTAACTCAAAGTGTAGCATAACATTGAAGGGAATTAAATAGAAACCATATGAAAATTAAGAGAATAAAATTTATTGCATTATGTACGAAATATGAGAGAAGAATATGAGAAATCCTTTGTATCTTTAAATATAATCTTAAATATTTTTTATCAAGGGTAATTATCTGTTCAAGTATTTTAAACACTTTCTTTATTAATAAAATATTTTACAAGTGAATTATTTTAGTAAAAGTAGTATTCTTCAATTAATTACTCCATAAATTTACTTTAAACATTTTATTTTTAAATTAAAACATTTTTAAAGTATTTTGTACCGTAAAAAGTTCAAATGTGCTTATTTTACTTCTTACAATTCCTTTCATTATTTCTGCTTTACATGAGAATTTACATTTAAATAATATTTCAATGAAAACTTTTTATGCAATTTAAAAAAAATATATTATATTCTGATAAATATACTGAATAAACTGTTTTCTTTTGTAGAAAACATAATATTTTTCACACAAAAATTTGTCACTCTAAAGAAACAGGATGCACTATTCATAAAATAATTAATTAATTTAATATCTTTAATGTACTCATAAAAGCTTTTCCAAATTTGTCACTGATTCATAAATATAGTTCGTACAAATAGATTTCTCATGTTACGCTCACAATTTATTTTCATTAAAATTCTGAACAAGCAGTTTGTTTTCTGTTGAAATATGTATTCAAAATTAGTTATGTTACAGAATTTAATACTCCCTCTAATAAACTTTTCGAATTATTTAAACTTTTATTATATTAAACTGGTGAATTAATAAAACAATATGCTTCAAGAATATCACAATATATTGAAGTTATTTTATCTTTCATATGAATAGATTTGTTAAATTATGTACTTTTATGCAGGACATAATGAGCAAATTCATTATTTGTTCAACAAAAAATTTTGAGAATAATCATAATACTTTGAAAATCAATAATTTCTAATTTTTAATTTAGGAAATAAATAATTTTATTTTATTAAAATCTTCCTAAAAATATTAAGAAAGTTATTTAAAAGCAGATTTTAATTTTATACATATTATATATATAGCATTTTTATATTTCTTAGATTTCATTATAAGTAAATATTTATTAAATAAAAATTTTGATTCTTGTTTTTTTATTTAAGAGTTCATTGGACATAAGACATAGAATAATATTGTTTTAAATGTAATAAAAAATTATCACTTAAAATTTAAATATATATATGTGTGTGGGGGGGGGGGTACGTGTGTGTATATATAAGCTTTCTCATATATCTTATTTTTTATAAGATTGATATTTTCATTTTCTTTCTCTTACTGGTAAATGATGATTAAATGTTTTAATTGTATATTTTCTAGCATTTTAATGCAAAAATGGTGTCAGTTAAGGTTTTATGTAATTCTAGTTCTAGTAAAGATAAATTATAATCACATACAAATATTATTAATATTTTTAAAAATTAAATTAAAACTTTTATTACCTCATGCCATTTATTTAAATTGAAACCAACTGTATCAATCTATGAGATATATTCCAAGATTAACTTTACAAATATTTGTATTTTAAAATTAATTACCTTAATTTTTATTAACACACGGGATAAATAACTAACATAAATCTTTCTTCCTTAATATCTAAAATGAAATGGCTGTAGAGTGCTTTAAGCTTGATGTTTCTTATTTATAAGACTATGAAAGAAAAAGATAAATTCTTAAAAGTATTAATTGCTTTGATATAGTAACACTGCATTTAGTTTCTTATATTCTGATCGAGTTAATTCATTGGAAAATGTTCAATATTTTAATCAAAGTATTGGAAATAAAATAGTTTAATATGGGTTTTAATAATAAACTTCTGCTTAATTTTATTTTTTATATTAGGATTATCATGCAAATTTCAGTTTTATAGTAATTTTAATAATTAGAATCATATATTTCCCAAAAGAATGCTTTTACCATTAGTAATTTAAACAACTTAAAAGAAAGTTATTGATATTGAATATGAAAATAAATACTACATAAACGCAATTATATTTAAACAATGCTGAAAACAAAGAACAAGCAAAATACAAATTGTTGAATGAATTATATTCTTCTAAATTATAAATGAAAAAATAAAAAAAATCATGTGAAAATAGTTTTTTTGAAGAAATAAATGAAATTTTAAGGAATCAGATTTTTAAAAGACAACAATTTTTAAGATTCGATTTTATAAGAGATACAAAACATATGTTACATTATATGCTTTACAGTAATTTTTTATATATTTCTTCATATGTTTACTTTAAAAAATATTTTATATGAATATACTTGCATATTATTATTTCAATTCTCAGAATTTATTAAAATAATAGTAAAATCTAAAATTAAAATTCAGACTTAAAGAGATGTTTTAAGCACTGTAAATATTTGTTCACTGTTTTATTGTAAATATAACAATAAAATTTCCTTTTCATAAACAATAAAATTTCCTTTTCAAAAAATCATATTCCTTTTCTTAGTATTTTAATATTTTTTTTAAGTACGGAAAAATATAAAGTATTTGGAGTCAAAAAATAATCTATTTTACTGAATGAAGCTAGGTAATTATGTAACAATCGAATGAAATTTACAATAGGAGCATTGACGTCCCCTGTTTGACATTATCATAATGCTTACTAATTAAATGACTTTTCACTCATTGAGGAGTTCGAAATCGGACACATTAATATACCTATAATTCTATCATAATTCATCAAATTACTAGCATATATACAATTTATTTAATAAGATTAAATTTCGTTTAATTTAAATATTGAGCCTTACAACAAATTTGTAACATAGTTATTACTTGCAGAATCTTTTAGCATTTCAACTATTCCGTATTTTAAATGATATTAATGAATTTTTTCTGATGTTTTCATTGAAATAATAAAATTTTTGAACTATACAGTTATGTATTAAATTTTCGTTTTGAGCTTATAATGTAATTCGATTACTTAACTGATATAAATATTTTCGTGAATTGAACTGAATTTGTATTATTTATCTGATTGTTGCCATAAATTGTGATATTTTCATTTCATTTTATTTTTAGTTAGAAGCAAGTTAACAATGGTATATATATATATATATATATATATATATATATATATATATATATAT
>JAPDSC010163307.1:43426-55658 GCA_026290005.1 Latrodectus geometricus
ATATATATATATATATATATATATATATATATATATATATATATATACGCACTCGAAATGTGCTGATCCATCACTAGAATGTGTGGATGGGTCGGTCGATCAGCACATTTCGAGTAGCATTTTAATAATTTTATGAAACTCAAAATATTTCATTATTTTTCTTACAATTTTCTTAATTTCATAATTATTCTTAACTGAATTGGAGATTAACAATTTTTTATAATACAAATAATAATTAAGAAATAAAAAATTGTAGCCATTGTGAATTTGTAATAAAAATGCTCATATTTTGCACGAAAAATTATAAAACGTATTTCAATTGTATATAATTATGTATAATTGAATATTAAATATGTCGTAAAATATGAATTATTTGTAAATTCCTTATAACTCTCAATTATATAAATAGTTACATCATATTATAATGAATTATTCTACAGTGAAATAATTTTATGGAAATACTAATTTTATAAAATGAAACTTCAGCTAATTTTGCATTTATTTATTTTTGTTCTTAAAGTAAATCTTAATTCTTTTTAAGTAACTACATGTACTTTATAAATACTTTCAGTAAATTATTCGTTTATTTTCATCAGTAAAATTTAAAACCATTGGTTTTTAGAAATCAAATTTATTAGTATAATTAAATGACATGGTGTGACATTTCCACGGTATTTTTTTATTAATACATTAATATAACTGATTAATATAAAAATAGAAATGCCATGAAAATAAGGTTACATTTTTTTAAACAACAGTAAGATCAAATCAAAACAATTAATTTAATAACTAATATTTATTTTTCAAATCTAGTTATTTTTTCATTTAAAATAATAAAAAAAATCTCATTATCATATAATTATATTAAAATGGATGTCATTATTATACTTATTGGATATGTCCAGTGTACACATATGTACATATTGTCCAATTATACTTATTGGATGAATCAAAACCTTCATATTTACAATCACATTTTTGGGTAATTTAAAATTTAGCTTAATTATTGTTAAAAGTTGCACTTAAATCGGAGAATACAAGTTGAAAATGCTCACACATTCAAAAAGACGTTAAATTGGTTTAATTAGTAATAAAAACATTTGATTTTTATTTCCCAACTGATATTCACTTTAAATATTTATTTACTTAATGGAAGTAACTAGCAGAATAATAAAAAAATCAGTAAAGTTTTATTTATAAAAAACATCTCATAAGAATTACTTAAACAAAGTCAAATTTATGTTCCGTATTATCTTTAGTAATGCATAACTTAATATTTAATTTAGTTATTGTTAAGTAAAAATAATAATATTTTAAATAAAAAATTATATTATTAAAACTAACTTATTTCTAGCCTAAAATATTTGTTTCTTAAAAACTAATACTGCAAATTTAGATAACTTTTAAGGCTAAATTGATAAGATAGCTTTATAGACTGAGATAAATTCAGTTGGTATGATAAAATTATATTTACTTTCGGCTCTAATCATCTTTTTAAATTTTTTAAATTCTGCAGAAATGTTTTGCTTATCATATATTAAAAAAATTTGTTAAATAATCAAAACTAGAAATCTAGTTTTAATTAAAATTTTTTAGTTTATGAAAAATATTTACCAGATTGTATTTTTTTATTATTCCGAAACATAATTTAACTTTCATATGTAACAAAACATTGAAAAATAATGTTAATAGAAATTTTTATGTTTCCGAAAGTAATTCACCAAAAGAGGTGTAATTGATATTTATGTCTTTTGCAAAAAAAATCATAAAAATGATTTATACTCTGCATGCTTCTTCTAAAGAACAAATTGCTGCTTTGCTTTTCTATAAGAAGATTATTCTTTCTCTTTTGCTTGCCATGCATTATAAAATAAATCGAACAGTATTTCGAAAATAAGAATGGAAAAATGGAAAGAATTTTAAAATAAAGATTTTCTTCCCTTTTTAAGATTTTCTTCAGTAACTGAAATGTTCTAAATACAAATGCACGTTTATATCTCCATAATATTAAGAAAAAATAAGTCTTCTTATGAAAAGAATTTCAATGAATATTTTGTCTCCGCTGGAAAATAAATAAAGAGCTACTTCGTATATTAACTTCCATTAAATTGGAAAAAGATTATTAAAGTAATCATTCCAAACTGAAATTAATTTCTTATTGCTTTCTTGCTTACATTTTAAAGATATTTATTATCTTAACATATGATATTCATACATAAAATTAGTCTTTAGTGTATGTGAAAGAAATAATCCATTAATAATAATTTAACCATTATATTTTCTCATTGTTCAAAAATAATTTAATTAAAAGAGGGATATCATTATTTTTAATTGTAATAATTTTAATTGTAATTAAAAATATTTTTTTTAAAAAAATTTTTAATTGTAATTAATTGTAAAAATAAGCCAATTATTTTAATTAAAATAATTGGCTTATTTTTTTATCATCTTATAAACTAAAAGTCAAAATTTCTGGCTAAAACTATTAAGCAAATTCAAACTCTAAGGCAAAGAACATATTAATTTGAAAAAAGCTAATTGTAAGTATCAAAACTTATATAGAATTCTTCTAACTGTCATAGATCTTATCTTTATATCATTCTATCTTCAGTGTTTTTTTATTTGTGTTATGAAAAAGAGTTTTTTATAGGAATTGATAATGAGTAATTGTTTCACCTATTAATTAAAATAACTTAAATGAAATACTAAAACTTTGAACATTTTATCATGAAATTTTTTTTCCATTCAATCAATTTAGTTTTTATAAAACCAGGGACATAATATGAATTTTAATCCCTTATTATTACAAATAATACTAATTATAAATTATGTATAACACAGAATACATGAATTTTATAATATGAGAGTAAAAAGTCAGCCAAATTAATATCACCCTATAATGTTTACAATGTCACATATTTTATTACGATTATATTTTATTTGAAATAATTTATGTAAAATTGATGAAAAAGTGAAGAAAAGTTCTGTAAAACATATTACACCAAAAACAACTAGAACAACAACAACTAAAAACAACTTTTAATTAATACATTTCTGTGGTTAGTAGTTCTAAAATGTTTCATATTTATCCTTTTTTATTTGAATTAGAAAAAAATCTATGTAATATAAATGAATTTTTTAATTACTTTTATTTATTTCAATTGAAAAATAATATTAAATATTTCATGTTAGTAGTTTGTCATTACGAAACCTTTGAAACTTTTATCCCATCATTTGAATTTCTCAAAAAAGACATTCAAATTATATTAATTTAGTGTTTAAAAGAATTTTGCAAAAGTTTCAATTACATGAATAACCATTATACATTGGAATTCATAACATATAAAAAATGTATATTACTTACTTCTAATAGTCATATAATATGTTCAATAAAAAATAATTATTTTATTTAGACCAAATTAAAAGAACAAAATTAGCTTTTAATGATATTTGAGTTATGATTCTAAAATTTCCCCGTACTTTATATACATCAATTGTAAAAATAAAATGATAGATTTTCATAAGTTATTTCAACATTTTGACTCAGATGGTAAGTTTTAAATTTGACAGCTTCTTGGCAATTTTTGCAAATTTGTTAAAACAACTATTCATAAAGTTTTTAAAGTGCATATTTCATCAACACATCTTCAATTAATAAGACAAATTCATGAGACATTTAAATAAAATCATGCCCTTAAGTATAAACAAATACTTGGTTGTTCTTTAAAATTATGGGCTACCCATTCTGAAGTTTAATTTGCATTTTGTGTGTATTATATTAATCGTAAAATTCATAGTTATTGATTAAATACAATAAGGTAAAATATTGATAATTAATGTCTCGAATAATATTATCATTCAATTCTAAAATTAATTTAAGTAAATTTTTTCTTTAGTTTCATTGTACTATCTACATCTGTAAATATAGTTAAGATATTTAATAGTTCAGTTGTGAAATATTTTTAAAATTTTAGGTTTTCTATAACTTATTATAACTATAAAATATGTTAAAATAGAAATCTTCAAATTAACAGAAGACAATTTATATTTAAATTGTAAATATATTTTGAATGATTGGAAATCGGCGCCTTAAAACTAGGATTGTTGTTTCCTGTCTTTATTTTTAGAAGTTCATATTTAATGCTTTAGCCAAGTTAAATTGTCTGATTTAGGCAATATATTGAGAAATAAGATGTACATAATATTATATGAGTTAGAATAGAATACTTTCATACCCATATAATACACTATACTGCATCTCTATTAAATATATTTTTAGCTGCACTAGTACTGTTGTAGCACGAGATAAAATATGGCTATTGGTTTGACATAATAAGTCAGTGCGAGCCTCTGGTTTCTTTAAAGTGTTTTATTCAACAGCAACAACAAGACTAGTGTAAAAGTTAGAAGTACAGTATGAAGAAATGGAATCACATGACCTAACACAGCGCCATCTATAGGAAATGAATGTTAGTTAGCTTAAGTGGAAGGAAGAAGATGCAACATCCTCCAACCGCAAAAGGATAAAATTTTAAGTTAAAAATTGAACATTAAAAATTCAAATGAAATTAGCTTGTTACAAATACATAAAGCATCTAAACATGTGCTAAGGAAAAAAGCATTAATGAAGACCAATACAAAATTGATATTACAATTTAACAGGTTTGGCAGTTCTCAAAGTTTTACTTAAAATACCCGATGTTTCCAAACGAAACAATCTTTGAAATGGTCGAACCACCTCACCATTTTCAGTTTTGACCCTTGCAACTCGGGAAACACCATCACGTCCTTTATAGATTTCAAGGATTTTAGCTAAAGGCCAATCAACACGTTTCTTACCATCAGAGCTGATTAATACCATATCTCCCACCTCAAGTGGGGTTTGATGGACGTGTCTGGAATGTTTAAGGAGAGAAATATATTCCTTTTGAAAACGCGTCTTAAGCTTTTGTTTAACGGACTGGAGGTGTTTCGCACGTTTGCGTAGGTTCAGCACATTCTGTTCCAGATCCTCGACTCTGAATTCAGTCTGATCACACAACAGTATACAGTTCTTCGTAGCCAAGACTCGCTTTTCCCAAATTCCGTCTCAACAATTCCTTCAACATTCTTACCACTCTTTCCCACCAACCTCCCCACCAAGCGGCAGTAGGTGGATTAAAATGCCAGGAGATCTTTTTCAAATCTGAATGAGACACAATTTTACTCCAATCGATATTTTTGAACTCGTTGTTTGCACCGATGAAATTGGTTCCATTATCAGAGTAGATTGTTTTCACTCGCCCTCGACGCGAGATGAATCGTCTCAAAGCAAGAAGAAAACTTTGTGTGGAAATGTCCGAGACAAGCTCGAAATGCACCGCACGGTACACTGCACACGTGAAGATAGCAATCCAAACTTTATCACGATTTCGAAGAACCAAGGGACCTGCTAGGTCTACTCCAGTTGTTTCGAAGACGTCCGACGTTCGCACACGTTCTTCAGGAAGAGGAGCAAACATTGTAGTAGCAGGTTTGGACTTAAATCTTTGGCAAATTATGCATTTGGATACAACTGAACGAACAGTTTTCCTAGATCGCAAGATCCAGTATCTCTCACAAAGGATTGTGACTAGAGTTTGTACACCTACGTGATTGAAGGTTCGATGAGTTTCCTCTATGAGTTTGGAAACAAGCTCATGCTTGTCTGGCAGCAGGATAGTACGCCTGAAAAAGTCATCATCACTTGTGAAGATTAATTTTGTCTCTACTCTAAGAATACCATTGGAGTCCTGGTATATGACAAAGTTAGGAGGAATTAATTTGCGGTTTTTTCCGAATGTCTGTCTTTGTATATAAATGAATATTTCAAACTCAGATTGGGCGATCTCTTCATTTGCTAAGTTACCCTTTAAGATGGTTTCACTACGATTATTTATTAAAGATTTAGCATTAGAAATAAAACGTTTTACATAAGCCAGAATTCTAACAATTGTAGAAAATTTTGAAACTCTATTAGTCCAATCAAAGAAATTGGATGCGGAGTTATTTAAGGAGATACTTGACGTAACAGTAGGTTTTAACTCAGTGGTTGCCAGTTCCAATGCATCGGAAAAATCACAGTTTTCAGCCAAGAGTCTCGATTTTCTAACCATTTGGGACCCTCCCACCAACGAAGACAAAAGAGAGTTTGGGCGTTGCATCCACGAGACGCAATGTCTGCTGCATTCATTTGAGATGGTACGTAATACCAATCATCTTTTGAATAACTTGAATGAATTTCCTTTATTCGATTGTTCACAAAGGTTTTCCATGTTCCGGTATTCTTTATCCAACAAAGAACCACTTTGGAGTCAGTCCAGTAGAAGGTTGGGATACCAGAGATGTTCAAGGAAGTTTTGACTGTCTGGACCAAACGAGTACCAATTAAAGCAGCAAGAAGCTCTAGTTTTGGTGTAGACATTTCAGTTTTGATTTTAGTGATGGGATCCTTTCTTAGAGGAGCGACACGTGATTTTGCCTGAACTAATCTAATTATAACTTCATTTTCGCATTCGATACGCAAAAACACGCACGCTGCAAATGCCCTCCCACTAGCATCGCTAAACATGTGAATGGTAGTAGTTGACTCAGCAATTAATCCCCCGAAATAACGCGGAATTTGAATAAATTTCAAAAAACCCAAGTTAGAAAGCCAAATTTTAAATTCCTCTACAATTTCAGAGGGAAGTTTATGATCCCATCCCAGCTTATCGTTTTTCCACGCTTTTTGCATTAGAAGTTTGGAATGAGTGTTACGGGTGCGGTAAAACCGATTGGATCGAAAATTTTTTGCGAAATCGACAAAAGTTGCCTTTTTGTACATTTATCATTAATTTCAGTTGTGATGTAGTTAACATCACACGCAATTGTATCTGAATCGGGATACCATAAAAGACCAAGTAGAGGAGAATATCTACAGTCACTTAAATCCCGATTTTCACTTTGAGAAGAAAAAACCCATCCCGTAAGCTCAAAACCAGCTTGGGACATTACTTGACAAGCCGTCTTTGAAAATTGTTCCGACTCGAGATTGTTTTCGACGCTTGTCACTACGTTGTCAACGTAAAATGCATCTTTCAATTTTAGAGCGATATCATTCCCATTTTCTTTCAATTTATCTAGGTGGTGATAAATTGTTGCCATAAGCAAAAATGGACTTGATGAAAGGCCAAATACCACTCTACAATGTCTGTAGATTTTAATTTTGCGTTTTTCAAAGTCTTCCCACCAAAGAAAGCGAAGAAAATTTCTATCGGAAGGAGATACGCTTATTTGAAGAAATGCTTTGCTTATGTCAGAAATTACGCCAATTTTATTCTTGCGAAATCTATTTAAAATATTGGGAATCATTTCAATATAATTCGGACCTGTAGCTAAACATTGATTCAAGGAAACGGCATTTTCATCTTTGGACGAAGCATCGAATACGGGCCGTATTTTAGTTGTTAAACTAGATTCCTTAAAAACAGCTCTGTGAGGGAGGTACCTGCATGTCATTTCATTTTCTTTTTCGTTAACTGACACTAGTTCTATGATCCCCTTTTGTTCCCATTCCTTAAAAATGTTGTCATAAGACTCAAATTTTCCATTTGTGATAAGTTTAGAAGTCATGGAGCCTAAACGTCTCTCCGAATGATCTCTCAAATCACTTAAGTTAGGATGACCTTCAATCCATGGAAGATTTACTTCGTACCTACCATCACGAAATTTAACAGTTTTTTCGAAAAAAGACAAAGTTTCACTATCGATTTCTGTTTTTGTTTTATTTTCTACGGGATCTCTAATACCAAGAATATCCAATGACCAAAGGTCGCAAATTTTGCTACCACTATGCAGCGAAATTATGGGCATAGCATGAGTAGAACTAGTTTTAGAGGATTCTGATTTCCCCATTACTACCCATCCTAAGTACGTTTGGACAGCGGTTAAACCATTGGGCTGTTGACTGATACAACCAGTCAAAAGTTTTCCTAAATAATCAGCACCAATAAGGACCGATATATCAGAATTATCATTTTCACTATCGGATAAATAAATACCAAGTTTAGTGAAGCATTTAGTATCAATTTTACTTATTTTAAGAACGGTACCACAAATAGTTTCTTTGTCCAACAATACTACTTCACACGAAAAGTTTCCGCGAATTTCCTGAAGCTCACACTTTAAAGCTGAATGCTTAATTTTTTCCGTTTCAATACCGCCAAATAAACTATGCGTTAGAAACTCAGAATGGTCATGTTTTAAGTTTAAATACTCTGCAACATCACGAGCTATATAAGAACGCTGCGACGCCGAATCGAATAAACAACGAACAATTTTTGACCTGGAAGGGCCTGACACTCTTATTTGAAGTGTTTGTAATAAAACATCCGCTGAATGAGACGAGCTATGACTCACGACACTATTTGTCTCAATTTTGTTAATACATGCAACAGATTCTTCCCCTTTGCTTAAATTGGGGCATAATATCGGATAATGTTTTTTAGTACAGACTATGCATCGAAGGCTCATTGTACATTTATCAGCGCGGCAATTAATTCTTAAACAAGATAAACATCTCTTTGCCCTAAGTACCTTGTCCCTTCTTTCCTTTAATGTAAACTTTTGAGCGGTGAAGCAGTCACTACTTCTATGCGTGGGCTTATCGCAGAATAAGCAATATAACTCAGCCCTGTTACGTCTATCATAGCCTCTTCGGGCATCTGTTTTAGTTTGAGTTGTTAATGCAGCTGCAGTCGGGACAAGAGGCGCCGAATTTATTTTACGATCGGATTCAGTTTTATTTATTTTATCTACTTTGGTTTTATCCATTGAGCAAAATCCCTTAGCTATTCGAATCCGTTCACTGCCTATTACTTCATTCCGAAGAAACTGCATGAGTAGTTCAAGGTCATTATTCATATTTCCTGATCGGGAAGTTGAATTCCTCTCTCTCTCCCATGCAATCAAAATATTTTCAGGAATAGAAGCTTCAACTAGTGGGTAAAGCATGCATGCGTATTTCTCTTTAGTTACACCCAAATTTTCTAAACAGCGCAAATGCGCATCTAATTGATCTACTAAGTTAATGAAAGGCATATTCTGCGATTTATTTAAAATAAGTTTTAACAGTTCGCGTACATACAATTCAATTAACATTTTATCATCAGCAAAACGTGCTTTTAAATTTTTAATTACAGATTTATATTCATTTTTAGAAACTTGATACGATTGAACAAAATCGAAAGCCTTACCCTCGGTTGTCTGCATCAGATATGCAAATTTAATGTCGTCCTCCAATTTAGGATCATCATCAATTTTTTGGAACATGGTCCAAAAAGAAAACCAATTCTTGGGATTACCGTCAAAAGTTGAAAGTTCCAGTTTAGGCAAATTAATGGAGATTCGATCGGTGGAATCCTTCGGTTTATTTCGATTTGCAGAGCTTTGTAGGAACTCCTCAAAGCGAAGTTTCGCAGAAGTAAAATCATCACGGTAGTTTTCACACCTTTCAAATTCAGCCTCTATGATCTCGGCAGAAGAGGAAGCCTTACCTTTGGCTGTTTCTTCGGTAGTTGAAGAAAGATATTGTATGACTTTCTCATCATTTTCAAACAGCCTCCCAGATTTTTCTTCCAGTATAGAAAATGCGAGGGATGCCTCCTTAACATTGTTGGCTGCGATACATGTATCCAACTCTTTAATCGTTTTTATTACAGCAGTCCGCAAAACTTTGCGTTGAATTAAACAGCTGTCATCCATAATTCCTTTTCGGAAATTCCAATTTGAGCGGGTAAATATTGCTCGAAATTCAGTTGCAGTGCCAAATACTGCGCGAATTTAACGTTGGGCGCCAGATGTTGTAGCACGAGATAAAATATGGCTATTGGTTTGACATAATAAGTCAGTGCGAGCCTCTGGTTTCTTTAAAGTGTTTTATTCAACAGCAACAACAAGACTGGTGTAAAAGTTAGAAGTACAGTATGAAGAAATGGAATCACATGACCTAACACAGCGCCATCTATAGGAAATGAATGTTAGTTAGCTTAAGTGGAAGGAAGAAGATGCAACAAGTACTTATGAATGATGATAGGAAAATTTTATGGGTTACACTAGAATTTAAGACTGGTTTTGCTTTGAGAATAGATTTTGATCCATCTCATTTAGTTATTACTGGACAAGTTATAATTCCGAAAATATGTAGATTGATTATATACTCAGGAAAAATTAATTCACATATAAATTTTGTATTAAATACGTATTGCCATTAAAAGTTTGTAAAAAACATTTAAAAA
This sequence comes from Latrodectus geometricus, assembly GCA_026290005.1. Lineage (NCBI taxonomy): Eukaryota > Metazoa > Arthropoda > Arachnida > Araneae > Theridiidae > Latrodectus > Latrodectus geometricus. The sequence goes on from JAPDSC010163307.1 coordinate 53,722, forward strand.
TTATGATCTTTCATAAATATGCTTTAAATATTTCTCCCATTATCACTAAAAAACATTATTTAAAAAATTGTACATTTAAATATAGAGTGATAGATATTTAACTGTACATATATTGATGATATATTTTGAATTAGAATTTAATTAAAATACTTCAGACATATTTTTGTTGATAAGCCTTTTCTTATATCACTATTGACTATAGAAAACAGAAGCTAAAAATAAATAGCAATCTTATCCTTACTGCTGTACAGAAAATAAAACTTCTTATCTTATTTATGTAATTAATTAATTCTATGATTTCTTTAAATTTGAAAATTAATATTAAAAATATTTGATAGGAAATTATTAAATCACAGTTTCTAAAGCCTGTTCTGAATATAAAATTGAATGTGATGCTCTAAACGGAATTGACTCTTGAAGGAAATAGAGACTAATTTTTCATCATTTTTTAATGTTTTTGAATACTTTTGAGAAGTTGATTGAAAGAAACTCCCTTCAAATTTTTGGCTTAATTTAATATTTTAACTTTTTCAGAACTACTTAACTTAATTTCTCAAACTATTGATTTCCTCATATCCTTAACTACTTCATCATTAACTGCTCATATCAGTAACTTTTTCAAATTATTGATTTCCTCATATCATTTTGTGTAGAATAAGGTTGCTTTAAAAATTATATTTGTGTTGAAAATTTTTTAACCAAAATTTAAAAAATTGAATAAAACAGTCAAAATTTGTTTGAACTGAGATAGTAAATAATTTCATATATTCAGTTTATTTTCTGAGTTAAAATTAAAAATTATGTCAGTGAGTGATTTACTCTAACAGGACGTAAATTTGAGCTTTGATCTAATGTTGTTGTACTAGATTTTAATGACTCATGCATAACTGCATTTTAAGATGACTTTTTTCATAAAGTTCACCCTAGAAACAGTTATGCGGTGGGTATTAAAGTGATTTAAAAATATATTGGTTATTGTACAAAAAATTCCTTCTTTAATTTCCAAGCTAAAAAGCAAACTTTTCTCCTATTATTCATTCAACAAAATTCTTCCATTTTAGAACAGTTTGGATTTTATGTTCTGTATTTCTGTAATATCCATAATTATATATTTTAAAATATCATTTACATATTTTATTACTTTTTAAACCTATAGTTTTATTATTTTGGTTAGGGAGAGCTAAAAAATATGTTTTTCTTAATTCTCAATTATCTCTTGCATCCATATTATCATAATATTGACTCCACTTCAACAAACCAAATGTATTGAAGCATAAAATCACATTAATTATTTGTTTTTATAAAATATATATGCTTTCCCATATTTGTTCTAATAATTGTAAGCATTGCTACATTTGTGTGGCTTCCTTTCCCTAAAATTCTAAATAAAACTGCATATTCCTGCCAGGCGGCTATTCATTGCAATAAGCTGTAACATTTTACCTAAATTTTTAAAGTAAAAGAATTTGAAAGATACCTTTTATTTAATATTTTTTATTTAAAGCATTTAGTTTAGATTAGTATTATTAATTTCTAAGAAACATTCAAATGTCTACGATTAATAACTTAACAATTGCGAAATAATACCAAAATATATATAACTACATATATAGTTTAAGTGAATAAAAAAATTGTTTTTATAACATACCAAAATGATATTACTCATCCATCAAATCAAAAATCACCTCTTTCTTAGATTTACATTCTAATTTAATAGGAAGAAATTAGTAAAATTATTTTTCAAGCTTAAAAACATCAAAGAATTCGAAAAAAAAATTACTTAAAGCATTTCATAAGATTAACCAGTACAATGAGATTGGCCGAGCTGAGAGAGCAAGACATATTAACTTCTTATAATTGATGTTTTTATACTTTTTACTTTATATATAAATATATATATATATATATATATATATATATATATATATATATATATA
>JAPDSC010163307.1:67584-89239 GCA_026290005.1 Latrodectus geometricus
AAAAATTTCAAACTGAAATGCTTGAAATTTTCTTACTTAAATTTGTAGGTGGAGTTTTCAATTTATTTGATCTCAGTTATTTTATATCACTAATGGAAATCAATTTTACATTATCTTCCTAAATATTGCATGTTTTAAATAATCCTAATTTTCAGTTTTAAAATTGTAAAAAATGTTCTGGATAACTTCAAAAAACTTTCATTATATTTTGAGCAGTATTTCTAATATTAATATAAGAAATTTCTTCCTAACTTTTAAATATACTTTACACTTAAAATTTCTAATAAAAAGAGAAATAATTTAAATTTTAAAATATTCTAGTATGTCTAAAAAAGAAAATATGCACTTTAGAACAATTAAATTTTTGTGTAAGTATGTTTTATTTTTCCTTAATTGCAACCTACAAACTATAAAATTGCAAGTATAATTTTGTAATTTCAAAATATTTTTCAATGTGTTAGGCTTAAATAACTAGCTTAACGTTTACTCATTTAAAAGATAATTTAGCTCATAATGATTTGTGACTTGTGTTTTGTTTTCTTATCCCACGCTTCACTTCAACTTCCACTTTCCCTTATATTCACTTTCCATAGTTTAAGATTAAGTTATTTTAAGAGAGAGTAACATTTTTTCTATTATACACTTAAAAATGAGTCACTAAACCACAAAAAGTAAGTCTCTCAAAGGCAAGCAAGTTAATAAAAATAATTTCAATAATTTAATAAATGAGCTTGCTTGTGAGTTAATTAACTAAAATAGAAACTATTTATTTTTGTTAGAATAATTTTTCGATATTTTTATAAATGGTTTCCAGGATACTTTTCTCAAATATGTTGAGAAATATTTATTCTAAGAAATTTAATTTTAAATGTTTATTAAAAAGCAATTTGTAAGTCATTGAATATATTTATTAAACTATATTTGTTCATATTTGTATGTTCTAATTTATCATTTTATTTTTATATAATTGAAAATTTTTTCTTTTGTAAGTAACGTTTTGAAGAACTGGATGTAGTTTTTTTTTTTTCAACAATCCCTGCTTTCACAGTTTCTGAAAAAAGGCAATATTAAATTGATTAAGAATTAAAGGAATTCTTATTTTATAACTATTATAAAGTAAGAATTTGTTTCCTTTAATTTTTATTTAAATAAAGACAATTTCCTACACAGAAAACCTAAATATTTCAAAGATTTTATGATGTGTTTAATTCAAAGCAAAGAAACATTATGTTAAACAATTGTTTCATTTAAAATTTCATGTTTTGCTAATATTTATTAGATTACTTCGAGAATTAAAACTATTAGGTCGTTCGGAAAGAAATTTCTTTTTTTTGGAGGGGTAATAAAAGACAATTTACTGATAATAAATAAATATTTTATTAAATTCTATAATTTCCTTTCTGCTCCAACACCATTTACCATTTTCCTGGTGGTAGCATGATTCCCCTCTCATAAACATTTTGGTTTTGAATGGCAAAAAACTGATCCAGGTAATTTTTGACTTCTTCATTTGAAGTAAAGGTTTTATCGTCCAAAACATTTTCAATGAACAGAACAATTGATAATCCGAAGGCGCCAAATCTGGAGAATATGATGGGTGTGGAAGAGTATCCCATTCAAGCAGCAAAAGCTTTTGGAGAATGACCAAATTTATATGAGCTCTCGCATTATATTGGTGGAGCATTACACCTTTTATGTTTATTAATTACGGCCTTTTCTGTAGAAGTGCATCATTCAATTTGTCCAGATAATGACAGTAGACTTCCGAATTAATTATTATGCATCAAGTGAAAGCTCAAAAAAATTTTTGAGTTGATACTTTTGTAAACAAAGCAATATATAATATTATATTCTACTTTTGTTTGTTTATGCTTCTGTTAGTGTATCAACCTAAAGTTGATTTTTTCTTGTAAGGACTAGATTTCATACCCAGAATCTAGGTAAATTTTTCTCCTGCTAACATCTAAATTAGTTAAACATAATCAGATGTTAAAAATAAATTTATTGATCGAAACTTGAAAGGAATTAAACAGATAATAGTGAAGTATAAGTGTGTTCTGTTATTTTTTGGAATAACGCTAGAAGATCATAGTTTTAAAATTATTCTATACATTATAATTTCACTAAATGATTATTTATGTTTAATCAAACTAATGTAACATTCTTAATGAAACAATGTTGTTTATCAATAAATTATTTTAATGAATTCATACAAATTACAAAAGATTAGATTCCTTGATATTTCTTTAAAATGTATAGAATATTATTCACATAAATACTTAAAATACATAACTTAAAACATAAAATTTTAATCAAGTACAAATATCCAACTATTTTAATATATGCTTAGTTCAATTTTACAATCAAGACTGCTTCATTTCATTTAATTCCTGAACCTGGAGAAGATTTCAAGCGATTGTTAAATTTATCTACAAAGTTTCCGTGAAAGACCACTTGAAGTTCTCCATCAAAGTACGGTTTTAGATGCTAAGCGGGAAGAATTTCAAAAGTTAAAACTTTTAAAAGACCAATGATCACTCAAGTGAAGAAATTATTAGGAACTCAAATGCAGTTTCAACGCAATTATTCTCGGTGAAATTGGCGCAAAAATAAGCTTCAATCAGTTTTAATATCATTTTATCCACCTTAACGGTTTCTAGTCTATACAAATAAAGGATTTATTTTTAACTAACTACAAATATAAAATTTTATATAATTAAATATATTTATATTTATACTTGATATATATATATATATATATATATGCAGAAGTAATACTGTAAATTATGATGATTATGATATGATTATGATTCTTTTCCTTTTTTTATATGTACTTATGACTCAAAAGTTAAAATTACACTAATGGGGAGGGATAATATTTCAATCAATACTACCTTAGAAAAATAAAGTAATTCTATTTATATCATTAAATTTAAAAGCAGAAAATAAAAGTATGATAGATGAATAAAAATATTAAGTTTCTATAATATTTCTAAAGATATCTAATGATGTAAAGTGTCTATTGTAATCACTTATATCGCATATATATATATATATATATATATATATATATATTACTTAAAACCTTCCATTTAGATGGTAATTAGTAATGCAGCAGATGTAATACTGTAAATCTAAAACGTTTTTATTGTTGTTAAATTATTTAAATTATGTTGATTTGTGGAATACAGTAAAAATTAATTTTTATGAAATAACTTAATTTACTGCAAATGAAAATGTATTAATTTATAGTTTTTATCAATAATTTACTTCAAATACATTAAATTTAAAGAGTAGTTTCAATAAATTTTAATTCGTTTTTCTTTTAACAACACCTGTCTTAAGTTACTTATTGAAAATTTTAAGCTTTCAACTGGCTCAGAATAATCTTAATGTGAATTTTTAATCCAAGCACATTTGTGAAAATACAAAAAAATAAATAATCTATATAATCTAGGGCAAGATTTTTAATTCAATTGATAGTTAGATAATTGGTTTTGTTATAACTATAAGAATACCGTGGTAATAAATATGATACGTTTATTGTCTATTGAATTTTGTATGGAATGTCAATATTTTCTAAGTATGTTAAAGTACTGAATTTTCAGAAAACTGCTTAACTTAATTATACTTTTGTTTTTATTGCTTGATTAATTCTTACAACTTCAACTATTGCTTTTAAAATGTAATTTAAGAAATCAAATATGTGTTGTAGTAGTATTTAAATCTACAATTACTTTCATAAATTTTCATGAAACATATGTTTTATATTTAGTATTTTCTCCATAATTGAAGATGACTATTAGATTTAAGATTTTTGGAGCTTCAACTTTCAGTTGTACCGAAGTTATTTAGATAAATATTTTATGAAAAATTTGCAACCTTACTTTTTTACTAAAAGATATTGTTTCTATATTAAGCAAAACGTCTAAGCTAGACAAATATTTTCCAAATTGATAATGAAACTATTGAAATTTAAAGAAGTATTAAGAATTAATTTTACCTATCAACTTAAATGACAAAATAAAAATATTTTTCGAAATATATGGGAACCATTAAATGTTAATTAAAAATAAGTGTATCTAATAATATTAAAAGTTCATTTGATTCAGCATTAGTGGATCAAAGAAATTTAAAATTTGCAATTAGTGAAACGATTACAAAAACAAGAAATTTTCTTGAGTATTTCAAATTTCATTGAAATATTTATAACAAAGTTTGCGAGTTTAACATATTACAATGATACAAGCTATTAATATTACTCTTAATTCAATTTTATTGGAAAATAACTCGACCTAATTCGACTTTTAGTTCAGCATATTTTTAATTAGGCAAGAAATTAAAAGATATATGAAGAAATTCGATAAATATGTATGTACCATCATGCGAACGTCAAAGTTCTGTAAAAAGAAGACGTGCTTGGAATATACTAATGATAACCATTATAGCTCATATAACTGACACAATTTAGGACAAACGATATCTAAAACACTAGATGAAATAAAAGTTATGCATTTAAGATTTTATTTGGTAATAGCTATGTAAGGTCTGATTTTTTGCAGAATATCATATTATGCCTTGAATAAGAAAAAGAAATACCAGCAAAAATGTCAGTTGAAATCAGACATTGATAATATTTCGTAGTGTTGTCAACCGATATCTATTTTTTTTTCGAAATCTAATCAGTATCAAATGAATATGAAATTGCTAAGTTGCTGAATAGCATACGAGATCTCAATGCCCCATCTTGTCAAACACCTGAAAAAATAAAAATAGTATGTGGTCAGCCTTGTAACATCAAATAACCACATCACAGACCACTGGATTGAAAATAATTTCATTTGAAACATGTCCAAATCTACTTAAACAGTGAACCGGCGTTTATAGTAGCACTTAGAGTCAGCATGGAGACCATTACTTCTTCTTCCCTTTACAAGGCAGCATAGAGACTAATGACAGTTCCTGTGTATCCAACGACAAAGCTGGATACAGATGCGTGATAATGTTGCCTATAAAATGATGATCATGCCATGACCTCAGCCTGCCGTCTGTGGTCAAGACTATGGCATTTTGTATTATTCCTCACCCAGAAACTGTTCTAACACACACACACGCACAAAAAGAATAACATAATCTCACATTTATATCAAATTAGGAAATATTTGCTCTGTGTTATTTAATCCATGTGAATGGACCAACTGCAGAAGATGTACCATTGAAACCTGGTGTTCCATTTAAATACTGTGAATTGGCGAATATTCGTCTTGATAAATTCGAGCTTGAAACGAAAAAAATATTTATGACATAGGATGCATTTAGCCAATCAAAAGATGGAAATCGTCAGTAATAGGAAACTCTTCATATAAAGTGTTAAATTGACCATAGCAACTCACAAGATGAATATCCAAACAATTATGAAAACGAAACCCTTGATTTACTCTAGGAAGGAAACATTCTAGGTTGTAGGATTCCGTGGGAAATTTAATATATATGAATCAGTTCCATAGTTAGTAGAGAATACAAATAAATTTTTTTCATCAAAAATGTGTACACACTATCTGTTCAAAAGTATCCGGGCATGCAATAAAAAATTATTGATGCAATTAGATGCTTATAAAAATTTTGGTAATAGTTTTTGAGGTTGTATTTATGCGTTTGTGAGGCAATAAAAACATAAGTTTGATCATAGCAGTACAGTGGAATGATGGTTGATTGGATTGTCGTTCTAGTTACCGGAAGGTATTGAGTTCGAATCCTGGCTTATCCGAAGATCCACCATGTTCACTAATGGGAACTGGGACAAATAAAATATATCATCATGACAATTTCCTCCATGTTCCCATTCCAAATACCTCTGAGGGAGTTAAGAACCAGGTCTGGATCTTCTTTGGCTTTTAATCTCTAAACTATATGACCCCTATGGTGCTGCCACCTCTGAGCAAAGTCGTACTTCCACCCTCGGGGGGGGTCTCTTTTCAAAAATGGAAGACGCTCTTTCTGAAATCATTAGCCCACCCCACAACGAGCGGGCTTGGCTTCATCAAGTGTCGTAAGTAACAACATCACAGTGGGATAAAATCACGAACTAGTTTTCCATTTTTGTGAAAAATCAGTTCGTAAGAAAACAGTTCCTAAATCCATTGTAAAATAGAAACGGTTGCGCAAATGAAATTGCTAAAAAACGAAGTGGTAATTCGAAAAAAACTTAATGAATGCATCTGCAGAAATATAAAAAGAATAGTGAAAAGAATAGAAGAGTTCCTAAGTTCATCGAGATTAATGTTATCTTTCGTCGAGATTTAAGCAACTTTGGTCATCTCTTGGTCATACAACTACTCACAAGTTAAGAATCTCTCTACAGAATGCAAAGCATCAATTGCAATAGAGTATAGCTCACCATCACTGGACTGTAACATGTGGAAAACCGTTATTTTGAGTGATGAACCTTGCTTTACAGCCTAGCAGTTAGCTAGAAGGGTATAAGTTTAGTAGATGCCGGTAAAAGTTTTTTATTGACTGCATTGTGCCGACTGTTTAATTTGTTTCTGGTATTATTATGGTATGGGGGTGTTTCTCATAGTTTAATCTGAGTCCATTAATTCTTGGAGTTGAAAAAAAAAACTCTTAAACATATGTTGGCATTCTGGACAATTCTGCAATTATATGGTAATATTTGGGGAAAGGACTATTTTTCTTCTAGCAGAATAATTGCTCCATTCACAAAACGAGGCTTGCACGGATATGATTAGACGAAATAGTTTCTCAGAAACTATAGACTGGTTTTCTCAGATCCTCCATCTAAACCCCGTAGAACACTTTTGCGACGAATTAGAACACAGATTACGTAGCCAGCCAAATCAACCGCCTTTCTGCAAAGCAAGTGCTTCAGCTGTGATGAACACCTAGAAGTTAATTCCTATGGCTACTTATCAACATTTCATGGAAAATCTTCCCAAACCTGTGCTGGCAATTGAATTGTTGATAAGAGTTCTGAAATTGTTGCTAAGAGGCAGTTTTACAAAAACAACTATAAACGTAATATGGTAAAAATTGTGGTTTGTAAAAAGAAAGAAAAATGCATTATTTAGTGGATTATTTAAATTTGGAAAAAACACATGTTTTTTTTTAAATTTGTATGTATACATTGTGTATTGTTAAAATGATTCCAGACTTTCTTTCAAAAGCATCTAACCAGAACATCTTTAGGAAGCCTTTCAGTGAAGAATTGAAAAATCACAATTTCAATAAAATCATAGTTTAAAATAAACTCTGGATGTCCCTTTGATCTAGTAAGAAATATTTTGCTATGTTTCGTCTGTGTGTGTGTGTGTGTGTGTGTGTGTGTGTGTGTGTGTGTGTGTGTTAAATTACAATTTTTTTTTATTTTGTATTGTTTTTGTTATTTAATTTTGTATTGTTAAATTACAAAATGATATTGAAAGTTTAAAAAGCATGCTTACGAAGAGAATACAAAACATTTTCCTTAAAATTAATGTTAATTAATTTACTCTCAATATTTAAAATCTTGTTATTTTTTATAATAAATATGATTATCATTACTAAGTTGAACTAAAATGTACAAGTTTTTCAACTTCCAATGTCACGGCTTTAAGCTATGTTTTGGATCTGGACATAATAATATCAATAAAAAAAATAAACTGGAAAAAACTAAGAAAAAAGAATAAAAATATAAACGTTATTTTTTTAAAAAGTATGCCTGATTCTCAACAGCACTTAGGACTTAGGTTATACTTGCTTTCTTTCTCTGTAATAAATATTATTAAAGTCGTTGTGGAAAATTTTGTCCAAGTAAAAGAAAATAGGAAAAAAAAAATCAATAGTTTGAGAAAATAAAAATTTTCATGAACATAGAACTGGTAAATAATTTGTTAAGAAAGAGCTTGGATGACTTTTGAACAGAGCGATGTAAGAGATAGTGAAGTATAAATAAATGAGAGTCATGACACAATTTTTGCTAATGTTGAAATTTTTATTTAGTATTCAAAGAAAGAATTTAGTTCACCTTTTTCCCGATAAGTCATCTTGTTTGTTTGTTTAAATAATCATCTAAAAGAAGTATTTCAGTGGGTATTCAAAGTATTCAAAGCAGAACTTTTGATTAGTTCTCTATAGAAGTCAATTTACAAATTTTTCTGCAGAGAGTAATTTATTATTTCCCCAATAAAATTGTTTTGATTGCCTATTTTGGATATAAAATGTTCATTTTGTGATTATTTTTTTAATTCGACTTCGTGTTAGTTGTATCACACAGTTTAAAGGATAAAGAGGCGTTTATTTTATAGTTTACAAACAAAAACATGGATCCAATAATTGATAATTCTTATATTTTTTTAAATCTTTTTCTGTTGTTTATTCAATTTTTCATATAGTTCTTCGTAGCTTCTAATTTTTAGGGATTTTCCTTCACAGCGACTTCATTGACAAACTCTTCAGCAACGAATTATAGTTTTTGAGAATCTCTTTAATTAATGAACATTTACTTTGAAACACTTCTTCCAATAGTTATTTATGAAGAAAGAAATGTTTATGATGTGTGTTTGTCTCATTTTGATGAAACGATAATAAGCATGTAAATGTATAAGAAACAATATCAAAACAGGACGCTGTTTTTATATCATTATTAATATATTATATATTTCTAGAAAATATTTAAAATTAAAGAAAATTTGGAAAATATAATGTATAATTTTAATACATCATATTTTATTTTACATAATCAACATAAAAAAGTAATTTTTATCCTAAATATAAACTTACTTTTTTTTAAAAAACTAATTGCAAACAAAAAATAATATGCATAGAAAAGGACAAAAATATGAACAAAATTTTATTCATTCGTAGATTTTAAAACTAAACATAAATATTATTTTCAATAAATAACAAATACATATTTCTATTACAGACACAGCCATAGAAAATAGCTTAAAACCGAATGACACACATGTTCATGGTTTATGTTTCAATGACAATGGATTACTGTGCATTCATGCAAATGTTGAATAAAAAAAACTTCAGATATGAATATGATGATCTCCAGAATGACTTTCGTTTCAGTGTATAATATGACAATTGTTGAACTATCATCTGAAGAAAACCCGTTACATGAAATAATCCATAATTTGTGCAGGAAAATGTTGATTTGATAAGATGGAGGGATAAACCGTGTCTTTATTTTTGTTAATGACTACAATATCGATTTATTAATTTAGAAATCAAATTCTCAAGCCTACTAAATCCAAAATAGATCCTGATTGTTGCAGCGTCTCTACACTGCAACAATCAGGTATCTATACATTTTTGAGGATAATGTACCGAGCTTCGCGGTTCGTATTGATTTAGAGTTGGATAAAACAACCAGTTAATTAACACAAGACTTTTATTCGTAAAAATTCCAGCTGTAACAATAACAATTAACACAGCACAGTTCTTCAGATACGAGAAGAAACAGTTCACAGGTCTCAAATACCTCAGACAGCTTCACTAGCAATCACGACTAATCGTCTTCACAAAACTGAAAACTAAAATTAAAACTCACTATGTCAGGGTGCGGTATTTATACCTGACTTGGTGGAGAAATCTACCGATTTCGCCAAGGTTCTGGAAGCTTCTAGGCTATCTCGCTAAATATCGGTCCTAGAGCTTAGGTGATGGATGTTTCCAGAAGTATCTATTTCTCACCAAGTCGCCAAGTTTTTCGCCAAAACGTCATTAAGTCACCAAATTATTAGATAAACCGCTTTTAACGTACAACACTTCTAAATACCGCAATTTTTGCCCAAAATGTGATTATTTCTGATCAGTCTGAGGTATTTTACGACAAATACAATTATTATTTGTAAATTTGTAACAATAATAACTCCAAGATTTATATTATCTGATAAATTTATAATTTTCATAAATTTATCAGAAAATTCAAATGTATTTCAAAAAATTATTGTTTACTTTATGTAAATAAGAACTCATTTTTAATTAATTTATAGTTAAATATAAATATTGTAATATTCAAAATATATATTTCCCCTCTTATAGTAATTTAAGATTCAATAATGTACCACTTTCAAAATTTAAAAGTTACATTTTTCTCAAATCTTTTAATCAAATTTTAATGGTGTATAATTTTGAAGAAAGGAATTTTTCATGAACAATTTATTATCATTATGTATATTTCAGTAAGCATCACATTTAGTAGCATTTGTGGAATGCCTATTTTAAAAGAAATTTATCTGATGGAAATGCGTTTACATGCGTTTAAATTGACATGAAGACAATCATTCAATATTAATTGCCATAAAAATTATTGAAGTCTGTTAAAAATGACATATGCATATTGAGCAAGTAACTTAAAACGTTCTCACATGCTGCTGACATGAAATGGATATATTAAGTGAACTTAAACTTTTGTATTTTAGTTCAATATTTTTTAATTGAATTTAATAAGAAATATGTTTTAATTCTAAATTATATAATTGATTATAATTTTTAATTATTTTATGATATGCTGTAGTAAGAATTTTATTTTATTTTTATAAAAGTATTAACTTAAATATTTTCATAGTTTCTAATATTTTATAGTTACATAATAATTTATGAAAGTTTAGTTTTTTATTCTGACATTGGTTTATAATTACACAAAAAAAGATTTCAACGGTGGCGATATTTATATGTTTGATGAAAATAATCAGATCTTTAGATATATTAACAAAGATTCTTTAAAATATTTTAAGTCTTATGAATACCGAAATTAATTAATTAAGAAATTTTTAAAAAAATTAATGTCGTAAATTGCATATTCATTTAAGTGAAACACAAATACATATTTTTAATTTTCAATACCTTACATACTTAATTGTAAATGTAAATAGAGAGATTTCAATATCATATCGACAGTTTGAAAACCAAAATTAATAAAAAAAATTTTTTAAATAATATTTCACTGCTATTATTCTGACAGACTTCTATACTTAATGCTAGCATAATATTCTTATATTACTAACTTTGATGAAGTATTACAGTTAAGATTCATTCTGATATTCAGCAGAAAATTTTCCATGATTACTTATTTATATTGATTATTTTTTAATAATAATTTAATAATAAGAATATTGTTATAAAACAAAATTAATTATTTTTATAATGTTTTATAAAAGTTAAACAATATCTTATTTTGTAAAGCAAAATATTTTTTGCTCAAATTTAAAAAAATAAATGCAGAATTAATAAAACAATAATATTGTATGTATTGGTTATTAATGTATGAATATGTGTAAATACGTTTTTATTTACGAAATGTAAAACTTAAGAAAATTAGTTATTATTAGAGATGTTGGAGATGATGCAAATTTTAAAATTTTCTAAGTTTGTAAATCATCTAAAATAAACAATATTCTTAGAGCATACTTATAAAATATCAAGTTAAATGGCTTTAAAAGCCGAATATACCAGGTGTCAGAAAATGTGTGCGATTACGCATAAAATCTACAATAATATAAGTATTACAACTACTTATATTATTGTAGCTTCCATATATACAACGTAGTTGTAATATGTGTGTGTTTTATAAAATTGCATGTGTGTGTGACATTTACTTTAGTTCTATTAAAATCTTGAGATATTTAAATGTGAATAATTTTTACGCTTCTGATTTAAAAAGTACAGTTATTAAAAGTTTTTTCTGGTCTTCACAAATAAATAAACGTAGAAAAGGGATGATATAAGTATATCTCACACAGAGGTTTTGCTAAATAAAAAGATTTGTTAATAAATGACGGGAATAAAACTTCAAATAACAAACAAATATTAAAAGTTTTCCAAACACCCCTTCTGGCAAATACATTTTCTATCTCTTTAGGATTCATACGGTTTAACTAAAATGACCTACTCTCAAAATTTTCTAATTTTCTTACAATTTTCAAAAATTGTGCCTATGAAACAAATTGTTGGACAAATTGTTAATATTATTATCCATATTTGAAAAGAAACAACAGTAAACACTAATATGCATTAAATGTTAGGATATCAGAGTATTTTAAGCCTATCATTTGCTAATATTTTAACTACAAAATCAAATTGATAAAAAAATATGTAATTTACGTATATTTTAGACTTAGAACTCACACGTTCGCGGAAACCGTTAATGTGAATGTTACCTAGCTAATCAGCAGATTAAGCGATTTGCACTGTTAAATTTCAGAGCCAAGAGTCCTCCCGCATTACAACTTATAATTTATACACTTGGTAATGTGCCAATTAACTGGTTTATGTCTTTAACTTTATTTCCCTCATTTCCTTTCACCACTCTTTCCCTTTTTAGTTGGATTTTGCCATCGTCTGATCATTACCGGTTTCATTTATTTCTCATAACTTGCCTCCATTAAGTAACTTAGATAAATCTACTTTTAAATTCGTTTCAGACTATTATCCCGTGAATTTTCAATATGATTTATAAAATCAGAAAATAGAATTCTAAATATGCTAGCAAACAGCTAATTGGTGAATAAAGTGATGAAAAACTTCTTTGTAAATCTTTTCCGAGAAATTTTGAAATAAAATTGTGATAAAACGAAGTATGATTCCATAATTGAAGATGTAAAATGAATTAAAGCTTTAATGATAAAAGGGACATCTCAAGAATATCGAATAATTCAAATGTATTAAGTGCTACGTCTAAGCAAAACTTTACAGATGATCTAGAAAGAATAAAAAGAGGTTTATCCACATTAATGAATAATTTAACATTTTGCCTTAAACTCATTTGTCAATTCATAATGATGGATGAGGCAGAATGACTAGGTAATAAATGCACTTTATATATTTCAAACCTAAATAAATATAATTTTGGATTTGTGATTGGATTGTTATAAAATGATTGATATGAAGTAAATTATTTTGGATTGTTATAAAATGATGAAATTTTGATGAACTAAATGATTGTAATAAAATGATTGTTAATAAATAGTTATGACATTTGTTATTCAAATATCCATAGCATTTCAATATTAAATACTAGGAGAACCTCAACGACTATTAGTCTCCAACCTAAAAAACAACATTGTAAAATTTAAGTTTATTCTTATACACAAAGACCATATATCAAAATTTATTTTAGTGAAACCACTTTCATCTAAACGGGCAGATAAATTAACCAATAATTTACTTGATATTTTTCTCCTATTTATAGCTCCCAGCATTTTGCCTTCTGATGATGGAAGCAAATTTTGTAATAAAATGTTCATTACATTCATGATCAAAATTTAAAAGGATTAATAACAAAGCTAGACATAGACAAAGTCAAGAAAATTCCGAACGTGTAAGTAATGTCACTGAAAACATGCCCAGTATTAAATCAATGTTTACTAAACTAACAAGTGAAGCGATTTGTACAATTTATGAAAAATCGTGTCAATCAGTCTGAATTAAAATAAGGCCATATAAGGACTTTTTCATCAAATTACAAATTTCTGATTGTCTTTTATTATACCATCAGTGCATTAGATTCAATAAATATCTAAGCAAGTTCTTACAACACTAAAAATTCTGAAGAGACAGTGACTATAGGATTACTGTTACATTTACTCAAGAAAACATTCCGTTACCAACGAAATCTATAGAATTGCTGACAAAAGTGAAAAATTTGCCAATAATAATGTTAAACTGTTTTAACATCTTTGTTTACAAAAACTGTGATGAAGAATATTCAATTGCACATCACCTCCATAAAATTCAACTCTGAATGTTGATGAAACTATCACTGAGTTATTGTCAACTTCAACAGAATCATCTTTGCAGTTTTTACTCAAACTGTGAAAAAGAATTTTACAAGACATAATTTGAATTGTTTGCTAAAAAGTAGTATCAGGTGCTAACAAGTATAAATAATATATGTTTGTTCCAGTAATTTCTGAATAATTATACCCTAAGGAGAGAGCGGGTATGGTAAGATTTCTTTTTGTGGACCAACTGTAAAAACATTTAATTTCAAGATACAGTGTTATGAAGTCAATGATGTTTAGAAAAGCTAACAAAAAAATGACTTCAGTTTCTAATGCAAGTTATAGAAATGCCGATGTCACTACAAAAATTAAAGTAAATGCTTACACAGAACATAAACTAATGCCCACTTAATTTTATGTGATTCTTAATAAAATAAATTATGTTTTTCTATAAAACAGGTGTTTTAAAATTCGAATCCACCATTTGCGAAGAGATTTTAAAGAAAGAAGTCTCTGGTGTAGAAATATCCTTACATTAAACAACTATAAAACAATCTCTTGATATAGAGTAGTTGCGGAAAATGTGAATGTAAATTTAAATAAAACACAAATAGGTGTATTTTTCATAAAAACTAATTTCCATTATACTAAATGTTTCACTAACTCTAAGATTGTATTAATAAATAAGCATAATTTTATCACATTTTTACCAAGTTGATTTTTTTCTGTGTAATATTACAGTAAGCTTTTTAACTCTTTGTGCAAGATTAATTAATTAATTACTCATATTATTTTAATTTATATTTGATTCGTCATATTTGTGTTTTTTAGATATGAAAAAATTAATAAACAGCGTTATACCAATTTCCTTAATCATAATGATATTTTAAACGGTTTGAAGTTTTGTACTGCTGTTGTTTTGCTATTGGTTGATCAATCAGTTAATGCTCTACTGCATTAAGTTATATTTTTAAATATTATACAACATTTATTTTAAATATACAGAAAAGCGTTGTTATTTTTTCTAGAAATGATATTATTTTCAATTTAACCGCTTCCCTTACAAATTTTTTTAAAAAAAATTGCAAAAAATCTTCACATTTTTTTTATTTTATTACTAAATACATGAAAACGAAACAAAACAAAATATGTAGTTTTTAAATTCAATTTTTAATTTTTTACTGGTATAAAAGCACATAAATTTAATATTAGTTTACTATCCCGAGTTATCTCGGGCAAAAAAGTTAAATATTAGTCTTTGTATGATAGTTTTTGAAACAAGGGAAACACAAAGTGATACCTGACATTCCGTACGCTGGTATCTGGTCTCATTTCTTAAGGCATCATCACCATTATTTTATTTTTTTCAACACAACTATCCTCCTTTGTACATTACTGATCCACAAGCCGTCGTATACTATACCATAGAGAAACATGTGGCCAATCCCGGAAAAGAACCGTGAAATTAAAGAAAAGGCAAATTGCATGTTAAAACAGAATATTTCCTTTCATTTCCTCTAGGCCGAGTAAAAACGTGATAAAACAAATTGTACTGACAAATTTTGCTTCACCCGAGTTTTCTCGGGATAATAATTAACTGCAATATATACTAACCCGAGATGACTCGGGACAATAAGGCAATCGGTTAAAGAGCCCCTAATAATGTCAGATTATCTAGGTAACTTCCAAGTTACATAATCTCAAGATTCAAGAAAAATGACAAGTTACATACTCAAAAAAAATTAAACAATTTTTCACATTTTAAGGAGGGATCACTCTATTAATATACAGATTAACTGATAATGCATCTTTTTATGAATATACATTTGAAATTCTACTGTTAATTTAAAAAATAATAAATATTGTAAAATATAAGAAAAAAACATAAATTATTTTGCGTGTAACTTTTTACATTCTGTACCGTGCTTCGTATTGATAATTAATCATTTAAAAATCACAAGACTTTTATTCGTTGTAAATTCAACAGGTTGCAGAAAATTCCAACAATAGCAATCGCAATTGTACACCTCCAACTCAGTTAATACTGCAAGAAACAGCTTTCAACCACAGGAGTCTCAAATATCTCAGACACACAACTGCTCCTACGCACTAGACTAACATTCAAGATTGATCGTCTGCTTCTATATCGGACGATGGTAACTTGGCATGAAAATTTACGAATTTTATCAAGATTCTAGAAGCTTTTAGGATATCTCAATTTAATATTGTCCTAGAGTTTCGCTCGAGAAATAGATACTTTTCAAAAGTATCTATTTCTCGCCAAATCACCAAGAATATTGCCAAAAAATAGCCAAATCTTTAGAAATACCATTTTTAATTCTTCACGTATATGCCCAAAATTTGAATATTTGCGATCTGTCTGGGATATTTGAAAACAATTACAAATTTTTATAAATTTGTAACAATGCGTATTTTAATCAACTTTTGATTAATTTCAAACAGATATTTAAAATGCTTTCTTTAAAATAAATTTCTATCAAGAATTCATTTTAAGCAATTAAGTTATATTTTGTTAAAATAACGTTTAACAAAATCTGTAATTCTGAAAATTAAGAATAAATCATCTACATGAAAGTTCAAAACTATCATTTTGATACGCAAAACATATTAATATATTATTTATTATTATTTATTATATTTTTATATTTGCATTATTAAGAATTATTCACTTTTATGAAGCAAAATTTATATTTAAAAATCCATAACGGAATTATTGAAACATGATATTTCTTCCAATAGTTATACTTAACTAAAATGCTAAAACACATTTGAACTATCACAAGCTATGTATGAAATACCGGCCAATAGCTGAGTGGTTAGCTTTCCTAGCTCATAGGCTGTTGGGTTCGAGTCCCAATTCAAGCATGGAGGATTTACTTCTGTGCCATTGTCCTTTTTTCTGAGTTTATGCATGAATGTGGTCCACTCTATAAACGGATTTGTGGTGGTGTGACGTGAGTAACATTACTCGTCTCCGTCACTGGTTCACAGGTACCTACCAAGTAACGATAAATGAATAGCAATTTCCAGCCTTGTTGTGATAAAGGATTAGTCCTCCAGAATTCACCGTTAGAAAAAAAAAGTACGGTAAGAAAATATGTTAATTTAAACTATTCTAACTATTTAATTAAACAGTACTTTTCAATAATATTGCAAAACTAATAATTCTGGATAATTAGTTATCCGGAGAAGCAGTTATAAATGAAGATACCTAGTCAAAAATATTCAAAGATTTGTGATTAAGTACTTGAGGAAGTTATCTCACTTCAGAAAAATAGTAAGTTTGAATTAATACAATGTAAGTTGCTATTAAAGAAAATTCTTGGAAAATTAAATTGTTTTTATTAAGTTGATAGATCTTAAAAATAATTTATTCACACACACACACGCACTCACACATCGAGTCTAATTATCTCAATTTCATATATAATGTACACACAGATGTGAAACTTCTTAATTAGATTCTGAAGTTTGCATAAATGTCTAGTACAAGAAATATTTATTTTGGAGGGATTAAGTCTTGAAAGGTGATACCACTTCTAAAAGAAAGATAAACCTCACGTAATACCATGTAAACTCAAGCGATTGAATTTTTCTAATTAACTTATTTCAAATTAAAGATTAACTATAGGTAAATTGCAAAAATTAGTTCAACCCAGATGTTAGTTTTGAGTAATAAAAATTTTTTATACACTTAAATCAACACTTGCATTTCTCTTATTCATTAACATTGAGTTTGAATACTTTACAAAATGAATACATATTATCTTTTTTTGTGTGTATTAAAAATAAACTTTATTTCGTGAATCATATTAAAAAAAATTCATAAATTTTACATTTATAAGCATTTTTTACTAGCGCTCTAACCCATATTTATAAAACGTGATTCTAACTTCTAAAATGATTTCCTGTATCCTGTGATTTTTCAATATGATATATATGTGTGTGTCTGTGTGCTATTTCTTAAAATTCTATATTGAGTAATTTTTATTCATAAATTAGCGATGAGAGAAATAATCTAGAATTCAGAAATAAAAATTATCAAAGATAGTTTGACAGTTTTATTCTTAAAAAAAATCATCGAATAAATTATAGTAAGCTTAAATTACGTTCTTTAACATTAAGAGATATTCCTTTATCTTACTTGCTTATCTTGCAATAATATACAAATTATTTTTTAATTAGCATAGTACAATATTTATTATTGTACAGCTATAGACAACGCAAAACCAGCTTTGAATTTTTAAACAATGTGTTCTCTTTTCCTGCCCGTAACTCTAAAATATAAAATCTTGTTCCGTGTCACAATAATATAACTTGAGTTGGTCCATGAAAATAAATATCTTTGTTGAAAGAATCTCAGCTACCTTTAAATCGCTCATAAAATCCGGTTTTTCCGGTCAATAAGAAAATAAATATAATATGATGCACAGTTTCCTAGGGTAATCCGTTATTTCTTCTTTATGTTTAAGGGATATGTTTGATCTTTAAATTACAAACTTATTCCTCTTATACTTAATTTTTTTCTTCAATATCCGATATTACCTAAAAGAACAAATCTATATTGATTCAATAATTTGAAAAAAAACATTTTATTTCGAAGATATTTAAATTTTTCAGTCTTTACGATTTTAGGAGAAACATTTCTTTATTAAATGTCAACCAATACAATACACGTCATCGTTTCTTAATTGTATTTTTAAATACAAAAATATAAAAAAAAAAATTAAATAATTATTTCGTAAAATATTAGAGATTTTGCAAAAAAATCTAAAAATATTGTTGGAATGCGTAAATTTTTAATATTTGAATGAATGCATTAGAGAGAAAATGCGTTAAAATTTTAATGGTAAAGAAAGCTATAATTTTTTTGAAGAAATAAATTTTATTGTTTGATTTTTTATTAACAATTTCTTTATTTTTCTTGTCTGTCCGCTTGTTATAAATGTTTTTGAAAACATAATCGAACAATTTTATCTTAAATATTTTTATCAAGCAATGAGTTCACCCATTTTGTGTATTATTAAGGTTATAATTTAATATCTTCACCAACTTTGTATCATGTATTTTTTTAAATATTTATTATTTGGAAGGTATTAAATTTTATATTAATACAATTATGTTTGCTTCAGTGAATGCTGTATTACAATTAATTAAATACACAAATAATTCCTTTTTAACCATAATACCTTCTTAATTTTTGATAAAATATTTATATTTAGATTTAGATAATATTGTAAGCTTCTTCTAGCAAAAATATTCAAATTCACATAACATAGTAGGTTTCTATAGAATCCTTTCATATAGCATCAGTTTATTCAAAATAATGTCTCTCGAATAGCATATTTTTTAACTTCACTAAAATATAAATATATAAATATTAGTATTTCTAGCTTACCATTAAAAAGATAAAAATGTATCTCATTTATATTTTAAGACTTGTTTTATTTAAATAATTAAAAAAATAATAAAAGATTATTTAAACAAACATATAATTATAAAACAACTAAAGCGCCGATAGTCAGTAGTAGGCTTTATAGAAATCATATTCTGTTTCACTTTTAAAATGCTTTATTCTTTCCTTTTTTTATTATCTAACAAAATGTATTCAACATAAAAAATTATCAAGAATTTGCAAACTTAAAGAAATATATTTCTTACAATATTATAAAGATTAGAATAAACATTATTATTTAATTTTGAAATTCCTTAAGGACCACAAAGTTAATAAATGTTACAGTATTTTGTTAAATATTTTTCATGTTTTCAATATTTAGGATATAACTCCTGTAAAAACATTGAAACTTTTTTTATAGTTTAAACAATTTAATGTTAAAACTAATAGACTTTTTAGAACTAAATAAAGTTTTTGTCATTATTCTTACAATGAGTCATTTTATTTTTCACAACTAAATTTTCCGCAAAGTTTCTTAAAATACTACTTAAAATGTAGAATTTAACATTTCATCAAAGGCAATTTTAAAAAATTTGAATTTTTTATGAGGTTACAAAACACACGTTAATAAAACTCTCTCTCATCGTATGGATTTAAAACTACAACTCATGGAGTAGAAAATATTTTTTAGTTTGATGACGTTGACTATGTAAATACCTGTAAAAATTAACTTAATTATACACATTTCTGAACTGTTATTGTAAATAGAATAGTGTTCACTATAATTAAATAATTTAAAAAAAGCTTTTAAAGCGATTGAGATATCAAAAATATTCAAAAATATATGCATATGTATTTTGTTGAATTCATGTATATATTGCTTCTAAACTTTTAATAGAACAACAGATGAGTTTCACAAAGACATTGCAGAAAATTCGAGAATTTAAATTATTTATAAGAGTTCATTTGGTGACAATGATAAATTGGACATGAATATTCTTGTAAAATTTAAAAAATTAAATGGGAATTTTAAATGAGTGGCATGAATTCCACACTGAAATTTCGCCTTCAATTTAGAAGAATAATCAATATTTTTAAGGTAACTAACATATGTTTTTAAATAAATAATTTCCCCTCTGACTTGGAAAATTATTTTTAGTTTTAATATCTGTTTTTATTTATTTAATAAAGTACTATATCATTAGAATCGCAAATAATTTTAGAACTTATTACTGAAGAGTTGATTATGTTATCAATTTATTCAGTTTATTTGCTTTACATATATGCATAAAATTATTAAAAATACGCATTAAAAATGTATAAATATTGTAATATAAGATATTGTCATATGAAATTGTAAAATAAATAATGCTTAAATGTAAAATTAATTAAACAAAAATTGTGGATTATTTATTGATAGATATAGACAAGACATTTCACATAAGAATTTCGTCAAGAAAACTACAAATATCTGTGACAAAAACGAAGCAAGAGCACGACATTGACAGATCGACATTCCACTGCTTAAGAAAATAAGTAAAGAAAAGAATTTATCCTGTTGCAACAACTTTGTTATAAATAGTTGAAAATAATTGAACCTTCCTGTATTTTTGTGATGAAAAAAAAGCTCTATAATGTGAATATTACTATAAAGCATCATCTCACTGTTTAAAATATACAAATACAACTTACATTTTTAATAAAATTATATATTTGGGTTTCTTAATGTCGCTTCAAAGAAAAACCAAAAGATAACATTAAGAATACCTGATTTAATTATTTGACATAATTTTCATACGAAAAATTCTTATATCGATTTCTTATGTATATTTTGAGTATATATGTATTTTTAAATATGTATATATGCATACATAAAGGTATATATACACTTACTCGAAATTATTTTACACTTGCAATATATGTTATAAGAACATTTTTAAAAAAATAACAGTACTAATAAAGTTGATGCTATTTAATACCAACATGCTATTTAATTACATTTAAGAAAAACCACAATATAATAAATAAATGGTGATATTTAATAAACATAACAAAATGAAATATGGAATGATGTACTAAAATAACCATCGGGGGTATTGACTAAGTTTAGCTTATCTGCAACTGCCAAAGACAATAGTCGAAACTATGCCATTACACTCCAAAACCATTCCAAACCATAAACTAGACATCAGAATACATTTAAGACCGCAAATATAAAACTGAAGGTAATCAATCTGTATGTATATAAATACAAATAGAGAGAAAATGTCAAATGTTGCCAAAGAAATACATATATATTATTTGAAACTTTTATAAATACAGAAAGTAGTTCCTTAACAGTCTAAATTTTAATAGCAATATTTTAAAACCTTTCAAGCTTCAAATGAGATTCAATAGGCTTATTTGACCTTCTATTGTTAATGACTACGCCTTACATCATTCTTATAATCAATGCTCTGTTATTCAAGTAGTGTTTAATGATTACTTAATTTATTTATATATATATATA
>JAPDSC010163307.1:89339-104561 GCA_026290005.1 Latrodectus geometricus
GTATTTGAACTGCATCTGGAATCAGCATTTTTATGATCTCAAATAAGTCTTAATTTTTTAAAAATAACGACCCCTTTCATGAACTTTTTTAAAATTATAATTTGCTTTTATTCATAATTAATTAAACATAATATTTAATGTATAATAAAAAAATTATTCTACTGAAATATCCGACTTGTATTTCAATTTATACAATAAGCTATTGCAAATTATTTAAAAGTCTTTATGCATCTCGTTCCTGAATCAGAAGTTATAAATGTTCTGTATAGTACAAATTCTTCTCAAATTGTTTTGAAATAACCAAATTAAATGTTATTTAAACCTAAGTTAGTCAAAATTCTAAGATTGTCAAATATTAGCATAGAATAATGCCTGACATTCAATGAATGAAACCTGAGATTTTATTTCCTTGAAATAATTTAATATTGTAAAAGTACAAAATCTCATTCATCATTATTTACAATTCTCAAGTTTAAGCATGAAATTAGTTTCACGTGTACATTTTCCGAGAATTATTTACTAGTGCATTATTGCATTTATAATGACAGGAACTACTGAAAGAAGAATTGGATGAAATTTCTTGACTTGCTTAATTGCTTCCATTTTAAAACCAATGTAATGTTTGACATTCAGCTAACACAAATTAAGAAGACTCTATTTCTTTGAACAAATCAAAATTGCTTAGGGATAAAATAATCAGCATTTTACCATATTTTCAGGAAAGACTTTATTATCATATCCCATTGCGAAATATTTTCAGAAATTAAATTATTTTTCATTAAGATAAGAATTCAATTAATACATTAATGTATAATAACATATTAGTAATCTTGCATTTTTGTATTTCAAGAAAAAATTATAAATTTGTGCTCATTTAACTACTATCAAACATATATTAAATCATTCCCTCAAAAATTGTTATGTATTATAGTATATTTTTATAAAAAAAATTTTACAAGAGAAGAGTTTAAAAAATAATAATCATATAATTAAGATTTGTTTTTTTGTTTTTTAATGTATTTAGTGTTTTATGTTTCATACATTAAAATTCACAAGAAAATTTTCGGTGTTATTTGCAAATTTTATTCACACTGTTTTTATGACTATTATATACTATTTGTAATAAAGTTTCCTACTAGTTTGGTAGTGTAACACTTAAACAGATGAATTTGCATTACAGATAAAACTTATGATATTTAATTATTGTCTATTCTATTTTAAACAAGAAGAATCTATATCACCGTAAATCCGATTTCTATTAAAACACAGTATTTCTGCTTATATCAAAATAGATTACATAACTCTTAGCAGAATATGAAGTCAAAAAATTCATGGTAATCCTCAGAGCTCCGAGCTTGATTTTTCTGGTTGTATGTGGACATGAAACCACGAGAAACTTTATCAACGTCTGAACAGTCAAACAGATTATCTGCATAATGCTGGGAATTAGTAATATGACCTAATTTCAATTTGAAATATAAAATGGTGAAGTTTCCAAAAACAAATATCAACACGAACAGTTTAACAATATGTTGACCCACATTGATTATAAATAAAATGATCATTAATATCCACTACTCTAATATTACGTCACACACAACTCACCTTCAAAACTAGAACTATTGATGAATCTACAACCAAAATTATGTCAATTTGACTTTTTAGGTGGATCCAGGGTTTGAATATATTATTCTGATGGTAGTATCCATCTTGTGTTTCACAGTAGGAAATACAAAATATTTTCTACTACTTAAATGCTTGCCAATATGATTTTGATAATGTCATGCTGGCCTATTTTCTTGAATGAAGATCAGATCCGCCATTAGATTAACGTCTGGAATATCTATTAGTCACATAGTTGGCCCTTTTAAGACAGACAGTTCCATTTCTTATGTGTTTGAGTATGTGTCTCTTTTCTACATTCGAGGCAAATCTTCGAAGAATTTTCTGCTATGTGATTGACAAACCATGTGTTATCAATATTGTTTTGCTCTTCCATACCACATTGTGATTAATGAAATGTGATGGAATTTTGTAGGTACATTTCTTTTATACCTCTATATGTCTTGAATGATACGCTTATTCGTGTTATTTTTATCCGACTATAATCAAGTGTATAAATGTGGTTATTGCTTTAAAAACTCACATTTTTAATGCTAATTCCTCATCATTTGTATTTTCATGTCTACTGAAAGTTTAAGGATTCGTGTTTTCTCCACTTTAATTTACGAAATATAAGGTAAACAAGAAAGTTTTTGCTCTTTCTATGACACAAAAGAACATTATACAGAAAGTGTAACCTATTGTTCATCCTCAAAATAATCATCATCGGCATTCAGCAGCTCTGTTAACATGTTTTCAAAGCTGTTCCCTATCGCTAATAATCAAGTGTTTTGGACACAAAGTCTATGAGTGCTTCGAACAAGTCTATTTTATTAGTAATGGATTTTCTATGAAGATAATATCCACAAAGTCACTTGATTGTATTCCTTGCTACCTGCTTGACTTGCGGATTCACGTTATCTGTCAAGAACAGTAACCCTTGTGATTAACCAATGTTTGCTCCTTATTTGGCATGACTGTTGCACACATTCCAATTACTGCAAGTACAGGTCCTCAGTGACTGTTTGACACATTCATAGCAGATCATAAGGAACCCCTTGATTATTAGTCTTCCAGATCCACACAAGCATAATCTTTAGCGGGTGCAGAATGACAAAACTCCTAACCTGAATTTGTGAAAACGATACCTTGCCGTAGGTTTGATAACCAAACGCTTGACATATTTGGCAGGTGATGTAGCAGATGATAAACTCACTTTGAAGTCGTAAATCAAACACAGAATGAGTTTTTTCAACACATTCATTTCTCTTCGCTATTCTATTACGTAATCGTAACTGTAAGAGTTACGATAGATGAATGTGATCAGTGGACCTGATTTTATAAGAACTGATATTCCCACATCTCAATTTACCGGTGTCTCAATTACACTAGATGTCTAATTTACTTATTTATTCTCATTTCATTCAATGGCAACGCAAAAACTGGAAGAACTTTCTTGTTTACCATGTACATTAATGCAATGCTGTCCTTTTACATTTCTTCTTAGTGAAATAATGTTAATTCATAGTATTTTTGTTCTTTAAAAAATTTTTAATTTTTTTCTTTACTGCAAGAATTTCAACAGTTATTAATACCCATAAAATTTTGTAGCATATCTCGTTTAGTTTTAATATAATAAATAAGAAGAAAAAATAATTACAAAGGCAACAGCATCTTGTGTTATAACATTTCATCAAATAAACTATAAAAATTGCTTATTAGACATTCAAAGTATAATTACTATTATATTTATCTGTAGTATTAAAATTACATTTTAAGTCACATTTATTTACAGGGAAAATAAGAAAGTATAGTATTTTTATCTACTATATAAGTTCTTGTATACTCATTTTAAGAACTGTAAATGATTTGACTTACTGTTTTATCAAAGAAAAACGCATATTTAGATTCTATGCCAATTATGAAATGAAAAGATAAATACTAAATAAATGAAACTAAAACAGAAATAGGACATGCATTAGATATTTTTATATAAAACGTACCAAAGAAAAAGAAACACTCCTAGAAATATAAAAATTACTTCATATTAAAAATAGTTTAAACTTGAAGACATTGATTCTAATGTTTAACAGATGAATGAGTATACATCAAAAAATAATTTAAGTAACATTTTTTTAAATAATAACTTACGCATTATTTAAATAATAACTTACAAAGAATAGAACATTCACGTTCAGTATAGCTAAAAGCAAATTGAATGAAAAGTTGAATATTTAAATATTTTTAGCTATGAAGTTATTAAATATTGTGAATGTGATTACATTTTTATCTACGTTCCATGTATTTCCAACAGGTGACGTACTGGGAAGGGCAAAACACTTTTCACGGAAAAGAGTACATAGATTTAAAAATAACAAAAACATTTAAAAAAAGAGTACAATGTAGCTATGTAGGAAGAACACATTCAAGTTGTAAATATTTCGTAAATATACCTAGTGGATATGCATGGTTGATCATTTTAAACGAAGGAAAACAAGCACATGCTTTAACACTTTCAAATTAATAACATTAAAACGTAAGCAACTCTTTTCAAAATAGCTTTTATTATGTTTTAGATTGCTTTCAATATTTCTCAATAACAAAATTTCTGATAATCAAAATTAGGATTGATTTCAAAATTTCTGTCATCTTAATATCTAAAAAAAGCTTTTAATTTAAGTTAGCTTATGATCAACATCCTCTGACAAATATATTCTTCATTCGTTTCAACAGTACTTTGTTCAACTCCTGAAAATTACTTGTTGCACAAAGAGAATAAGGATTTTAGTCTAGGCTTATCAAATAAAAATCAACAACAGCTATCACTAAATAAACAGTTTTTGTTCAATATTATTTTTACTTTTTTATACATTGAAAATACTTTGTTCAATTTCCAAGCATTTAGCAATTTTTTATTAATAAAAACTTTTTGTAGTAATAATTTGATATGATACATGACTTTTATTTATATAATATTAAACAAGTATTTTTATATTGGTTTTATTGAAATTTTATTAATTTTTATCATTAACTTGATTTGCATCATTAACATATTTTGCAAATGATTTTTTCATTAAGGATTGTTTTATCAAATCTTCATACATATTTCAGAAAAATCTAGAGCAATAGTAAAAAAAATATAAGTTGAATAACATCTTTTTATCTTCTCTTGAAATTCTTCTATGTAACTCGTCTCTAAAATTTATTATGTGTAAAACTATTTGCTTCGTTCCTCATTCCTTGATGGCAAAAAGAAGACTAGTATAAACCCAATTTTATTTTAAGTAGAAATAATATCTTCTCTTGAACATAAATCTAAAAACATAAGATGAATATTATTCATTTTTTTTTCGTAACCAAAAATAATATTTCTGTTCATAAAAGAAGAATATTACATATTTCTATTTCAAAATTTGTTAAAAATTTGCTGGAATGAAATAAAAATATGTAATATAATTGCATCATACTTCAAGTATTTTAATATATTTCTATCAGTAATAGTAACATAAAGTATTATTCACAAAAATTTATTCTTTATGTTATTTAAAACAATATTTCTATGTACAACTTTCTGCTTAGTCTTTTCTTTTGAATTACAAGGACTTAATCTATTTAAGAGTGATGGTAACATTTTCACATGATACCCCATGACATAAATTGCAAACCAGTTCTGCCATCAGCTGTGTCGATTAAACTCCCTACGTTCAATTATAATGTGCTATAAGATTTGTCATGAAGTCAAAATTGAATGTCTCTCAAGGGAAGTACAATTCATATCATTACTTACGTATCCAAAGATCACTTGCAGAAGCTGTATGACAAGGATCATGTAGAAGCTTTGACCAAAGAAATCTCAAATACAGTTAATAGAGACATAAAAGGGGAGAACAAAGGATAGAAAAAGGCAATTTTCTCTTTTCTAAGAAATATCTAGAACATGTGAACGGTGTTATCCAGTTGAAAGAAAGTTACTGGAGTGTCTTGAAGGAAAACAAATGACACCAGATTCTATCACTTCCCTGATGTTGTCGCTTCTAAGATTAATCTCAATTCGTATAAGCTAAAATTGTGCAAGATACGGAATAGTACTTCAGACATCAACATCAAATACTACTATGACGGCACATATCACCTTTTAGAAAATACCGTTAATCTACACATGGCCATCTTTATATCTCAAACTAAAGTATATTTTTTCAGTTATAATTAATTGTTTCTGACAAATACGCTAATCTTTATGTTCATGAGTCCAATAAAGTCATAAGTGTCGTAGTGTAAACGACATAAAAGGAGCCGCAGAGGAAACAGATGTTGTACTGTAAATGAATTCTGTAACAATTCCACTCGGCAGAAGTTTTTTAAAATATAAAAGAAAGGAAACATAAAAAATTGTAATATAAAGAGACAAGTGTAATAAAGAAATAAAACTATATATTTCAAAGTGGCACCCGAAAACTGCACTTAAAGTTTATTGCAGTTTTCCATCCCAGGGTCCTTTTCCCCTTGGGATGTATGGGTGGTCCATATGAAATAAAAATATTCTCCTTTTTGTTTGTGTGTGGCCAATCAAGGGTTTTGGAGGGGAGATTCCTGACCATTCCCTGGAAGCCTAACACCGATGAGATACAAGAAAATATCCAATAGAAGAAAATGGGAGGAGAGATGAGGGCAATATAAAAGTTAAGGAGTTGAAGATGGAGCATGCAGATATCCAGATATTCAGAATTCAGAGAGATATGAATTGAATGAAAAGGACAAATCCTCTTGGCTGCCGAGATAGAGTTCAGAGTGATATTCCCAGAGATTCACAGATAGATATGAATTGAAAGCCTCCGACGAGATATTAGGAAGAGAAGCCTAGCCTTACGATGAGATATGGGAGAAATAAAAAGTCTTAGATGAGACATTGGGAACTACAAAAGTGTGCCGATGATAGAAAGAAAGGTACGAAGCAGTGAAGCACAGGCCTCACCAAAAGAAGAGTCTAACAAAAGGGAAGCAACGGTACTGAACTACAAAGGGAAATTCACTAAAAAGGGGGTGAGTCATTTTAATCTCTGCTTCAGGACCCTGGCCTCACAATGTTTTATAAATATGCTTTTATATGTTGTTAAGACAATTAATCTAGAAATATAAATTGTAAATATTTCAATGTTAATAATACAATAAAATTATATTATTATTATTATTTAAATTGTGTCATTCTCATATGTTCTCATTAAATCTCCACTATTTCTAAGAACTTGGGTTAGCTCGGTGTTACTCATATATATGCCGAGTTTAACCACAACAATAAGTGTTAATGATTTTGCTTAAAGAGTAATTTATAAGAAGAAATTTCCCCCCGTAATTCATTGTAATGCAGATGTTGATGATTTCTCAAAGTAGGTGGGGAAATAAATGCAGCAGTTAAGCAACATGTTGGTCATAAAGCCTAGTCATTGTAACTCATTGACTTCACTTTTCAGAGGCTCACTCTGGTTTCCGAGCCTTTCGAATTTCATCCATCATAATTTTTAAACTTGCATCTCCATTTTATGTTAAACACTAGCTACTATTTAATGACAATACAATCATCTCACATGAAAGCTAATAATTATCTTCCATTTAAACTCCATAATTTAATGAAATGTCACATTTTTTCCTCACGAAAATACATCACGTTTACCATCAAGGAATAATTATGAACTTCTGCCATAATTATTTACTATTTTTTACTTAAGTGGTTTTAGCACCAATCTGGTTGTACTGCTCAGACAATACCAATGTGATTCTATAATTTT
This sequence comes from Latrodectus geometricus, assembly GCA_026290005.1. Taxonomy (NCBI): domain Eukaryota; kingdom Metazoa; phylum Arthropoda; class Arachnida; order Araneae; family Theridiidae; genus Latrodectus; species Latrodectus geometricus. The sequence continues at coordinate 96,725 of JAPDSC010163307.1, forward strand.
ATAAGTTTAAGGCATAACATTATTTTTCTATGGGATTGCATTTCTTGCAGATCGGATATTAATAATATCAAAACCAGGAGTTTTTTTTTATACAGAGTTAGATCAGTAAAATGTAAACTTTTTCCATATACTAATTTATCACACATATACTGCGAGATATAAGTTCATATTTAGAGCTAAAATGGTGAGTGAGTCAGAGAAATCTGCTTAGTATATAAATGAGCGCAAAATTGATGATATCTAAGTTATCCACAAAGATGACCCATAAAGCATTAAGAAGTAGAATTAAATCCACATTTTCTATACAAGAATTTGAATTACGAATCTTTCATTTTTTTACCTCACATTTCAAACCCCACATTATCACTTTTATAGAAGATATAAGTGATAATGTACATACTTATGCATAAAATTTTCATTTTGATTTTACTATAAAATTAAAAATGATTAAATTTTTTGTGATCATTATTTGAGACAACATTAATTTCAATTCAAATTTCATCATAAAGTTTCTCCCAAGGCTACATGTACGTAAGAGTTGTTAAAATTATTTTAACACACTTTTATTATTCGTTTTCAAAGGCAAATCATTTCAATGAGCCTGCCAACAAATTTTTAGAAATATTTTTTAATTTTGTTATTTAATAGTGCTTTTTAAAATAGAGATTCAAACACAAATAATAAAATAAACATTTTATTTTAACTAAGCCTTTTAAAAGTATGCTTAGTTTATTATTGTAAAAATTTATAAAGTCTCTAATTTTGCGTTCTGGATAGTTTATTATCAACATATTAGAAATCTGGAATTAAAATTTCCTCCCATTTTACAAAATATTACGTTGGGGAAAAAGTAATCCATTACTTTTTCGGTAGACGAATGTCGTGATCGATATCTCGTGAGGTATCTATCAAACAATTTCAGATTTATGCTAGTTGGAAAGGAGACATTTGACACTAAAATATCCTCTTGCAGTTTTTTGTTTGATTAACTCAGTTACGAGTACAAGGTTTTAAAAATGGAAGACAACAAACAGAAAATTCGATACATTTTCGTTTTTCTCTTGTAATGGTGAAAAAGATAGCCGGGTGGTTAAATTGTGAAAGGTGTTAATCGTCCTATATAAGACTGTAACAACCAGTTACGTACAATTTTTGTTTCATCGATTCCGTTCGGGTATTTTTGATGTTAAAGATGCACCTCGCATGTGGATACAGCATCGTCGAAAATGTCTATAAAATATTAAAAATGATCGAAGTTAACCGCATGTCAGCAGTCGTAACGCGCAAGACCTAAAAATCTACATGAAAGCTGTTTTAAACCTTTTTACAAAGTAAATCCAAAGGAAGTTACATAAAGTTCACGTAAAAATAATGGATCTCTTCTTCCCCAAACTAATATTAGATTTCCTTATAAATTCATTACATTCTATAAATTTTCTAATGTATTAATAGAAATAGATATTATTCTGTCAAAAACAATATTGATATAAATAAATAACTTTACAACATGTATAATAATTCAGTTAGTAAAAATAAATTAATACATTTATGTAGAAATTATCAATTAGAATTAAAATAAAAATTTTTTATTATTTAAAATTTAAGAACTTTTAATTGAATAACTTTAAAAAAAATTTTCAGTAATATTATATGCATAATACACTACTGGCCATTAAAATTGCTACACCAAGAAGGCGACTTGCTACTGACTGGAAATTTATACGAAAGGAAGAAGGTGCTGTGATATACAAATGATTAGCTTTTCAGCGCATACAGACAAAGCAGGCGCCAGTAGCGATACTTACATTGTGTTTAAATGAGGAAATTGTTCAGCCGGTTCCTCATACACTAATTGCATTTGAACGTTGTTGCCTGGTGAAAGGTTGTTGTGATGCCTAGTGTAAGAAGGAAAAATGCGTACCAGTATGTTTCTGACTTTGATAAAGGTCGATTTGTAGCGTACCGGGATTGCGGTTTATCTTATCGCAGTATTGCTGCTCTCGTCGGTCGAGATCCAATGACTGTTAGCAGAATATGGAATCGATGGTTTCAGGACGGTAATACGGAACGCCATGCGGGATCTCAACGGCCCCCTATCACTAGCAGCCGAGAAGACAGGCATATTATCCGCATGGCCGTAATGGATCGTGCAACCACGTCACGAGCCGTGAGTCAAGAAACGGGGTCGTTTGGAAGACAACAAGAGTCTGCACGAACAGTTCGACGACGTTTCCAGCAGCATGGAGTCTCAGCTGCGAGACCATGGCTGCGGCTTCCCTTGACGATGCATCATAGACAAGAGCGCCTTCAATGGTGTGATCAACGACGAACTTGGGCGCACGAATGGCGAGACGTCATCTTTTCAGATGAATCCAGGTTCTGGGTACAGTATCATGATGGTCGCATCCGTGTTTGGCGGCATCGTGGTGAACGCACACTGGCAGCGTGCATTCGTCATCGTCATACTGGCCCATCACCTGGCGTGATGGTATGGGGTGCCATTGGATACACGTCTCGGTCACTTCTTGTTCGCATTAACGGTGCTTTGAACAGTGCACGTTACATTTCTGGTGTGTTACGACCCGTGGCTCTACCCTTTATTCGAGTCCTGCGAAACCCTACGTTTCGGCATTATAATGCCCGACCTCATGTTGCCGGTATTGTACGGACCTTCCTTGATACGGAACATGTTCAGCTGTTGCCCTGGCCAGCACGTTCTCCAGATCTTTCACCAATAGAACACGTCTGGTCAATGGTTGCCGAGCGACTGGCTCGTCACCAAACGCCAGTTACTACGGTTGATGAACTGTGGCATCGTGTTGAAGCTGCATGGGCATATGTACCTATACATGCAATCCAATCTCTGTTTGACTCATTGCCCAGGCGTATAATTACTGTTATTTCTGCCAGAGGTGGTTGTTCTGGGTACTGATTTCTCAGGATCTATCCAACCAAAAATTTTGAAAATTTAATCACTTGTTATTTCTAGTATAATATATTTGTCCAATAAATATCATTTTGTTATCTGCATTTCTTCCTGGTGTAGCAATTTTAATGGTCAGTAGTGTATATTTTCAATACACAATATTAAAAATATTCACATTAGACAGATTAAACTGACCTTGTGTTCATTCAGTTTCTCTATATGGTTCATATAAATGTATTAATTTTCTGAATTTAATAACTTCCAAAAACAAAAAAAATTGTGAAGTTAGTAATAAAAAATGTTAAAATATATTTACTCACTATTTAAACTTTCCGTATCCCAACCCTGCATTCCACGAATTTATTTTAAAAAAATCCAGTTTATGAACAAATTGAAAAGAAATGAATTCTTTAAGCTTGTCATTATACAATATAGAGCTAGAATAGAGAAAAAATTAATTAAGGAATTTAGTAACATGTTTATTTTCACCTTATAGCGTAATCACACACACACACAAATCTTGTTTGAAGAATAATAAAATTTCAATTATTATAAACTTAATGATTAGCTGCTATTATAAGTAATTTTGTTCCCCATTTTGCTTTCATATGGTTTCATAATTTTATGGAAAGCTTTTCATATGGAAGGCTATAAAAAGTGTTTCACTTTATTTATGGTTTCCTTTTAAAAAAATTATATTTTTTTTATACATAACCAAATACTTATTTTCTATTTCATTGATATCAAAGATTAAATAAATTATTTCACCGTTAAGATCATTTTTTTACACAAAATCTTTTAAGGTATCTAAAAAAATAAAATAAAAAAATTGTATATTAAATTTGCCAAAAGTTAAACAAAGATAATAATTTCTATTTTATCATATATAGAGCTTACATATCCCTTAGAATTATAAGACAATCTGTCTAAAAATGTTTTTTAATAAATTAAAAAGTACTAATAATATATCAATGTAAAGTAAATCCATTAGTTTTTCTAAATATTTGATTACTTACAATTTTATTTTTTAAATTTCTTATTAATAAGAAATTATTTGATGTTTTGAAAAATTAAGGAACTTGAATTAAGGAACTAAATATGTATTTTTAAGTATTATTTATCTTCTCATAGAAAATTTTTTATTTTAGTTATCAATTTCAAATTATTTAAATTTTATTACAAATTTTTCTAATGTATATTAAATTTTTCTAATGCCTTCATATTTCCTTGTTAAGAATAAAAACATTTTACTACTTTTTAAAAGTAGAGGAGATTTTAAAAATAAATTCATTTAAGAGTAAAATCGAATAATGAGAATTTCTGCAAAGAGTTAGAATATGATCAAATCATAAAAAGAACCAAAGAACATAAAATTAATTATTTAATAGATTATGCTTGGAGAAAATGGTATAAGGTTCAATTACCTTCAATGTATATTTTGGATAAATGTGCTATCAAATTAAAAAGTGATTCTTCTAAAATTAAAGCATTAATATAACCTCTTAATATTTTCCTTTAAGACTCAACTTTTTCATTAATGTGTAAATGACATCAAAGAAATTAAATGGAAACATTTTTCCGAAGAAGAAATTTTCTTTATCATATTCCTAAAATATTTACTATGCTAATTTCCTAAATGGGAATGCATGAACAAGTAAATTAAATAATAGGTAAAGCTAAGTACCTTCTTAGTCGATAATTTTTTCATAATGTTTATTTTAAATAATGAAATGAGAATTATTTAATTAAAAATAAGGCTTTCAAAATTTTTTGAATTATTTTGAATTTACATTTTGACACTATTATGAGGAGAAAGATTTCTTTGAAGTTTATCATTCTTATATTAATTAATTTTTGTTTCTTTTTTGTTTATTTACTAGAATATTCATTTTTAATATTCTCCTGATTTTACTCAACTAAATATATTATTTTTCTTTTTACTATTCAAAATTTCCTCATATTATTTTGTTTCTTTTCAGAATTATTTCTTGCATAAGGTTTTGATGTCAGCAAAATTATCAGTGGCAGACATAACTAAATTCAAGGGAATTATTGAAATATAATCATTTCTAATATTAAATAGTATTTGCCATTGTTACTATAAGAGAAATACAATATATAGCTATACTGTTAATGATCATTTATTAATAACTTAATTTCTCTCTTAAACTATGCTCTTAAAACAAACAATGAATTTTGATTTGAAAATCAAGATTAAGAAACTCTTCCTGAAATGCTAACAACTTTAATTGATTTATTAAAATGTTTTCAAGTGATAAATGTTGCCTAAAATGAATTTTATTGAAGTTTTAACTTTTTATTTAAATATTAAATATTTACTATATTTTAGTTTAAATAAATGATTTTAATCGGAAAAACATTCAAATGTCAGATTTTATGTACCAGTATTAAAATTTATGAAAATTAATTAATAATATTAATAACCTTTAGCCCTATATCATATTGTTAATAAGCATTATTCATTTACAAGAAATACCTAAAAATATTTCTTTTAACTTATATTAATGGGAATTTGCATGAGAAAGTTCTGAGAATGACGCTTTAATAAACTTAATGATTACTTTTTTAAAATTGAAATAAAAAAAAACCTACCCGATATAATTTTACGAAACGTCAGATGAACATTGAACGAAACGTAACTGGAAATTTTTCAGAAATATTCGATTCTAATAATTAGCTGAAACAAATGTCATGATTTTACCATTCGATGAGCATTTAGATCTATTTAGCTTCATCAACACTTATCATGGTTGAGCTTATTGAGGAAACAAAAAAATAGCATTTCTTACAAATAAAGATAAACAAAATAATAAAATCGTTTGAGTATATTCTTAATTGGAAAAACTAGATAAATTTATGTTATTTTGTTCTGCTCTTTTCACTTTGAAAACATGAATCAACACTATGCAATTAAGTATTTTTGCAAATGAATTTCAGAAAAGAAAATATACTCTGCTTTGAAATTGAAGAGAAAACAAATTACAGTTAAGCAAATGTAATTTTCAATAGTTCCTGATATTTTCCATTTAATTTTTGTACCATCATTGTAAATTTTCTAGTAAATTCCTTTTTAAAGCCAACACTGTAAGCAGAATCCATTTATACAAGAGTGACAAAAGAATAAAAATTTAGAAATTTTTAAGAAGCATTTATCCAGTAAATAGAAAACTTTTAATTAATTATATTTCTCAACAAAACTTCCAGAAATTAACCAATTGTGCATAATTAAACATTTTACGACTATAATTATTCTTTCTATACATAATACATGAAATTGAAATTAATGGAAGGGAAAATAATGCATTAAAAGATAATGAAAGTTGCTGAACATTCGACATTTATTGAAATTATGTGCTTATTATCATGAAAAATTAAGAATTTATCTATTTTATATTCCTTCATCTTCTACTTTCTTCGATTTGAGGTGATAAAATTCATTTCATGGAATTGTGGATAAGAACTATAGTACACAATCCATTGTGGCAATTGAATCTCAAATACTCTATCTTAATAATGTTTTGATATAAAAAAACAATAAAAAAAACCAAGCAAAAATCTAAGTAATTTATAGAGAAAAAAGAAATTGAATTTCATTCATCTTTTTGTTACATTATGTACATTATGAAGAAAAATAAAAATCAAAGACAATAGTAAGAAGAAACTATACAAATAATTCTATAAATACAAGAAAACACAAATGGGGGAAAAAGGCATAGGAACTACATTTTCATTAGGAGGGAAATGGCCAACTATGCAAATAGAATATTCTTTTCCTACAAGCTACCTCTTGCACTTAGATATATATACGACTTTATCATTTTCAATAATTTAACCTTCATTAAAATTTCTAAATGAATTTATCCAAACGAATTTTCCATTATTAAAACCAACATTTCTAACAATAACAGGGAATTTTTAAAATTTATTTATAAACAGTGAAAATTCAACTAACCGAAAAAAATAATTTTGATAAAACAAGCCAATCCAGTTTTAAAGTTAATAAACTATTATATTAAAAATCCAACATTTCTTTAAAGATCTACGGGAATATAATATTTAGTAAATTAATACGCAATTTAGCAATAATCTAAAATTTATCAGAAAACAAATTAAGCATTTAATTAATTAACTTAAATATAATGATTTTCTTGTTGTTTTTATTTTAAAATATGTAGGACGTAATGATTCACTTAAAAAAAAAAGATTGTAATATTGCGTAGTTCTTATAATTTCAGAAGGGACACCCAAAGCATTGAAGTTCTAACAAGAATCCTGAAACACACCATGTTTCACTTTAATTATACTTTAAATTTTAATCTACATTACAACTTATAAACTACTTTAATCTATTAATTTTAACTCATAACTTTTCTTTTAACTCATAACTTTTGGCAACCATATTCTTCAGTATTTGATATATATTTTTAACGTATTGCTTTGATTATTTTTAATGTATTGTTTTGATTCTAATTACTTCAATTTTGCTATGTTTCCTTTAATACAGACACTCTTCGGGAGAATAGCATGACGATTTTTAGACTTTGGTTCTTCGTCGTTGTCAGAAAAGAGTGTCCTATTTGCGTAGTCGACCATCTTTCTCCTGATGAAGACGTTGTCCATAAGTAATTTCCCTATTTATATTGTATAGTTTGTTCTCGTTTTTATTTTAATTTTACTGAATTGTACAGATTCTTTTTACTATTGTCTTTGTTTTTGTTGTTCTACAAGTTAGAGCTTATTTTATTTATATTTGCATTTCGCTCATTAGCTGTTTTTGGGCTGGTTTGATTGCCTATAGTATATATTTGTAAGTTAACATTGTATTTCATTGATTGAATTTACTTTATTTTCTATATATTGTATTTACTGCTATATATAATATATATATAT
>JAPDSC010163307.1:104961-117694 GCA_026290005.1 Latrodectus geometricus
TATATATATATATATATATAGTTCAGTTTGTGTGAATATTTATGCACATGTAATTAAGCATATGTGTTAAATATAATTGTTAATTATCATATAAATAGAGATGTGGCATGAAAACTATGTTTCTGAATATATGTTATTTTTGTTTAAGTATATTTTTAATAATCATATTTGCATTAAATTCAAATTTCCAAGAAATAAAAATAATGTAACACATAATAATGCTAAAATTATTCAAGTAATATAAATATATTTTATCTGTTTGAAGAATACGTGAAATATTTTAAGAAACTATAATAACTACTTTAAGGAAATATTTTCTCACCAAATTAAAAGAATTATCGATCGTTCCTCAAATTTATTTGGAATCCTAAAGTGCCTGTTTGTTTTGTGGTTGTTAATTAAAATGCTTCTACTCAATTAATTTTCCTTAATGTCTGTTCTACAGCTATGATTATTTACTTAGAATTTGGTAAATACTCATGTATTGTTCCAATTTATAAAATACCTCATTTAATTTTAACCATTATTTTCTTTTGTATAATCCTTAGATTAATTAAAACATATAAATGTATACGTTTTCCTTATTTAAATGTTTTACTCATAAAGAATATTGGAATATTTTAATTATATCAATGTATGGCTATATTTTATAAAATAGCCATAGTTACAATTATACTCAATAAAAAATAATGATGCTTTTTGCTATTTTGGACTATTCGTATTAAGTTACCGTATTAGTTGAAAAATCATCATGCTTATTCGTATTAAGTTTAAAAATTATTATGTTTACAGGTGAAAAAATTGAAATATCATTCATCTAAAAAATTTCATACATAATATACTTTTATCTACTGGTTATGTGAAGTTTTGAAAGTTATTTAAACCGTTCAAATCAGTATTTGTTAGAATATAATGAAATGTATACTGAAAATAGGATAACTTTTTAAAAGATATTAAAAAGAAATATATAAATTTTTTTATACAAAAAGAACTTATGGATATGATGCACCCTCATTTTGAATTCGTATGAAAAATAGTTTTTATTTCTAGCAATAGTGTCTTGCTACTTCCATGGCTTACTTTATTCAAATTAGTTCATGAAAAAGTTTCACATTGTTTACCATTCATTTTCATTCTAACTATATCTTAAACAAAGTATTGTATACAAATTTTAATAAAACTGAAATTAGAATTAAACTAACAAAAATTTTATGTAGATATTTACAATCCAAAATAATAAACGTATGTATCAGCTTTATAAATTTGGAATGAGGTTATCTGTGCATAAATTTCATAACTTTAAAATACTTCAATTCTTATTATATTAATTTCCAAGCAAAGTTCATTCATTTTTAATTGGAGCAATACTTACAGTTTCAAAAAGCTTATAATTTTAATGTACTTAAATTTGTTTCCAAAATTGTAGTATTACTAATTCTAATTGACACTTACACATAGTTTAACTGATTTTACTAATTAATATTCATTCATTTACAATTGAGCTTAAAAATTAATATTACATATTACTAAATAATTTTATAATCACATCAATTTCAAAACTTTTTTGATGATTTCGGTAAATAAATTTTAATATTGTATAAAAACATATTAGATGAGAAATTTTAAATGTACATTTTATTAAAAAAACAAAATGTTTAAAACTTATTTTAACTCAATAACGTACTAAAAGATTTAATTTTTTCTCCATATGCATAAAAATTTCGATGTTGAGATTATACTAACTTCTTAGTGTCATAACTTTAATATTAAATTTTATTTATTTTAAAAAAGACAATCACGCACTTAATTTACTCATGGATTAAAATAAATATACGTATATATAAGTTATATGTAATTTTAATTTTATTAGTTTCTATTAGTTTTAAATAATATTTATGAAATTTAATATGGTTATATGATAATAGATGTGGAGAAGAAAAATAAGACATTCTCTTCATTAACATCACCTAAAGGTCAAGATAAAAAACCAAACATGGAAGATTTAAGTAAGGACATTCATTAGTTTACTGTCTGCTTTTCTGACAAAAGAGATAATTTCCATCAGTCAAATAAATACTACATTATTATTTCATTAGTAGTATTCTGATATAACTATATAATAAAATATTTAATAATAGTTAAGTGGCTTACAGCTCTTTGCAATGTTTTACTTAAAAAAAGTCGTAATAATCCATGTTTATTTAATATAAACATTTAATGAGAATAAAAAACATTTTATTAAGAACCTACTAACAGCATATTAAATGCAAAAAAACATTTAGTCTTAATAAAACGATTAAAAAAAGCAAATTTAACTGTGGAATTATTTTCATTAGATTTTATTAAAAGAATATTAGCGAACATTTTCAAAAACCATAAAATAATTTTATTTAACATTAATTCAATTAATATCATATGGATATTTATTTTTCAATATGTTTCAGAAGATGAATTTATATTTATCTTCATAGAATGATCAAATATTCATGATCAAAAGAAAACTATATTTAAAAATTACTATAATTTTTATTTAAAATAATCTTGTAATCAACAGCAAAATATTTTAAGCCTATTCTGATAACAGTCACGATACTGTCCACCAAAAATTAAGGAAAAATCCCAAAAATAGCAATTACTCCTCTAAATATAAGCCAATCTCTACGAAATTTGAATATGCCAGTAAGCTGAGCATTATGACATTATGCACAATAGTGGTGCTGCTGTCAGAATATGTCATTTGGGAGGAGCATAAAAATGGATTTCAGACGGCGATTGTTGCTGCATGTCCGAGATCTGGTATAGGGAAATTATAACAATCACCTCTAGGCATCATTTGACTGAACAATTTCAGTGGTGAGCTATTGGGAAACTTGGACAGGGCAAAGTCAAATAGAAAGACTAGATAACTGAATATGAGTCCCCCTGTGATTCATATAATTTGGCAACAATTTTAAGCCTCGGATTCGGCTTCCAGGTGATTCAGTCACGGGCAGGTCACGTGATACCCTGAGTGACAATGACCTACATCTGTAATTATGCACTCGAAGAAATAGAATCGCGACTCCTGTTGAACTCAGATAGTTCCTCGCTGCAAGCTCTAGAAGATTGGTATACAGATCACCATGTGTCGAAAGCCTCATGAACGTGGTCTTCATCCGAGGCGACCAGATTTTTGCGTCCTCTTCACTACACGCCATTGAGGGAAATGCTTACAATTGCACATCAACAAGTCCACTGGACGTGTGACGTGGAAAGCTACTCTCTTTTGGTATGTGTCCAGGTTTGGCTTTGAAAGCGACAGTAAGCTCCTTTTCATTTGGAGAGAATGTAGAACTCGTTTTCATCCATCAAACTCTCTTGAAAGAGTTGCATACGGATCAGGCATCGTACATTCTATGGTGATATCTCTTTATGAGGACGGACGGATCTCCATGTTTTATCCCGTGTAAAATAGTAATGCTCACATCTATAGAGATGGTATTCTAAATGCTTACGAGTGATTTTATGCCGGGGTAATAGGAGAAGCTTTCGTGCAACAGGATGATAATGCGAGTCTACACAGAACTAGCATTGTGGATGCTTATCTTGAGCAGGAAATAATTGAGCACATGCTGTGAACAGCTCGATCACTGAACCTTAACCCAATCAAGCAAGTTTGAGAGCTCTAAAACAACGTCTAGCTGCTCTCACTCCCGTTCCTAGGACTCTAACCAAGCTTTCAACTGCTTTGGAAGAGCAATGGCTCACGCTTCCTAAGCAATTAATAGACCACATAATTAACATCATATGCTGCATGTGCTGTATTGATTCTAATTTATTGTATTGTTTCGTATTTATCTAATAAATCACATATCCTGTTTCTATGAATGTTAATGAATATTTAAAATAAAAACAACTGAAAAACAATTTTATTTTCTTCAATAAAATTTAAAATTATGAGTAAAATATAGAAAAATATTTTTTATAAATAAAGAATAGATTCGCACGATAAAAGGATTCTATAAGTTAAACCTTGAACATTCATACAATTATTGTCATTTATAGTTTGCAAATGTGTTATTATAAATTAATAAGGAAAAAGCTTTTTGCAATTTTTCAAGTACAATTTAAAATATTTTTGATGGATTTAGATGTTGGTATACATAATATTCATTTTACCAATTTAAACGGTGTATAAAAATTTTAATATTCTGAATAATTCTTTGCGAAATGCATTAGTTTTTAAACAAAGCAATAACAAATTTAACTATACTATTTTACATTTTAAGAAGAATATTATGAGACTTTAATATTTATAATATGGCCAGAGTGTCTAGTGTGTATTCATTAAATACATGATTGCCTATTTTTTTCTTTCATACTTATAGCTGCTTATAGTCTTAAGTATGTATGTGAATTACTTTGTTATCATTGTTTTTAAAAGAGATTTTGTTAGTGAGATAAAAGGAGAGACTTATAAAAGTTCCAAAAACACAGATATTTGCAGTTCACCTAAGTCAAGACATAAGTCATCATAGTGACACAATTAATGATATCAAAGGGAGCCAAGTCGAAAGCCTTTACACTATGGATCCATCTTGGCAAAACAACATTATTGTGATGGAACTGTGGATGGAAAACCAAACTCACAGAGAGAGTGAGACAGACATTAGTAAAGATTCTGACCTCCAAAAGAAAGAACTGTGATGAAAAGTGGTAAATAAAATGAATGAATATTTAAGAAACCCAGTACCAACATATATATGCAACTCAAATTTAATTGCATAAGCAAAATATTTGAGGCACAGTTCCGTTCGATTGCAAAATTCCATGAGATAGATGTGACTTGGAAACACTCAGTACAATTATGCAAAGACCATAAAACGTAAACTGTTGATTAATGGAAGCATGTCATATTTTAAATTGAATGAATTTAGTTTTTACTTCAATCCAAATAGGATCTTCTCAAGTAGTAGTACACTCAAGTAGTATTGTAAGAAATGTTATAATAATATGTTTAAATATTTCCGTAGAAAAATTATTCACCAATTTTCGTTTGCAGAACCTAATGAAACAGTTAAATTTAAATATTTAATTCCTTAACTTCGTTCAACTTTAGAAATATTATTTAATTTTAGAAACATTTGTCTTTCTATTTTCTATTTACGACTCTTATTTCTCTTTATTTTCTATTTTCTATATACGACTATTTTTCTTACAAAAATTCTTTCTCTAAACTCTGGTTTCGTATTTTAAAACAATAATTACTGAATGCTGAAGTTTTAAATATATATATGTTATGTGTAAAAATTTGAAGAGTAAAAAGCTAAAATTAAATTTCTTATTTAATATTTCTTTAACTGCTTAAATCCCAATATTTGAGTAAATTCAATGATTATTTAATGAGGCTGTTTCTCATTATTATTATGGAATAAAAAGTAATTTTGAATATACATGCGATTTTGTACATTGAATATATCTTAAATATAAAATAAAACATAATCCAAAGAAATTTTCGTTCATTAGTCTTAATAGATACAATTCTATTACAAATTATGTATGCAATATCTTTTAAATATCCAATTCTATCATCAGTTTTTCAGAAAACAACATAAAAAGCATATATGCAAGTTCATGTATTAGAATATTTTTTCAAACTAATTTATAATATTTTAACTAATTTCTAATTACTAAACATAAAACAGGTGATACGTTTGTGCAAATACTGTTTTAGAGTCGCAAAGATATGTTAATTAATACTTAAAATACAACATTAAATTTACGAAAGAAACATGTTCATTTCTTCTTTCTTAATGACTGAGCACAGCTGGGTGCTATTAAGAAAACAATGAAATGAATGCATGTACATTCTTCTCTCTGTCTCATTTTTTAACTAAGATCTCATTAATATTCATAAATTGCGAAACATTTAGATGATTTAATGAGATACTTTATTTTAGGTAATGAAATAAATATGCGCATACCATAAAAAAATAATCTCAATTTGGTTTTTATCCTTGACATATGAAGAAGTTGAAGTTGGACAAATACATTTTGGTTGCTATATATCGTAATTCAAATAATCCTTTTCGTTATAAATATTAGAATAGTTTATAATTGAATTTTTTTTATAATTATTGCAATTGATAATAAATAGTTTATTTTTAACATAAATGTTTTTAATCATTAATAAATATTTTATCTTGAAAACTACAAATAAATATATGGATACCTTTAAAAAGTTAGTTGTATAAATTGAATAGTACAAATACATTTTTGTATAGTGATACAATATTTTGCTTTGTATTTAACCAAATATATTTATTATTGAAAAAATATGATATATAATGAAAATTCTTATAATATAATCAAGCATTGTGATTCAGAGTTTATAATTGCATAATTTTCAACATTTTGTTTTTTCAATCCCAAAACTAATCTTTTTTTTCAGATTATGTCAAAAAATGCATTCCTTCATAACTGCCTAGGGATTTTTGAAATTCTTCAGTTATCTTGAATAAAATATCCATTAAAAATTTCCTAATGTTTGGTAATGTTATGAACTTAATAGTGAATATTAAAGTATTAATTAAATACTGAATAACAAATTTAAAATTTTAATAGACTTATTTGTAAGAAATAATAATAAGTATATTTCAAATTAAAATGTATCTAAAAAATTATTCATATTTAATATTTACAAACTATAATAAAATAATTTAACTTGGTTTCTCTTTAGTTATAACTAATATATTTGCACAAAACATAATTGTATTCAAATGGTTGATTAAATAAGCATAAAGTATAGAAAGAGAAAATAATAAGCATAAAGTAAAAAAGAGAAAATTTTGAATCATTTTCAATCAAAATGTATGATTAATAAAATTTAAAATCAATACCTTTTTTGCCTTGATAATGATTTCAAAATCTATATAAATAAATCACTTTTACTACGCTCATATTTACTTTTAATCACCCTAAACACGAAAATAAAAATGTTTTTCAATAAAGATTTGAAAATATAATTAATGTACAAAATTAAAATAATCTCCAAATGGAAACATTTTCTTTAGAGTTATATTTTCAATATTAATTAATATAATGATGATAATTACATTAATATATTAAAAACAATTAAATGCATCAAAATAAATTGTATATTTTAATAGTAGTTACAGTAGTTTTATTTAAATAGTGTCAATCATGCTTTAAACATATATTTTTAAAAGTAAGTAAAGGGTAGTATTATTAATTTTAATTAAAATAAATAAATGAATAAATTCCAATGTTTAACTCTCACTTTTCATAATGATAAAGAAGGTTTAGCAGTGTAATTAGTCTTCGTCAAACAAAATTTTGCGTTTCTCTTATGTAAACAATGACAAAACTAATTTAGAAGTTAGCACAAATTAATAATAATTTAAATTTCAAGCAGTTTACTAGATAAGAATAAACAATGTTTTTGTATATAAACCTGATTTAATAAAATCAAAGGAAATTGTTTGTATTAAAAAATTAAGTTATTGAAATCATTCGAATATGATAAAGCTTTTTAATGTACCTTAAGAAACATAAATATTTCTCCTTGAATAGAAGTGATCTGCATTTTATATCACACTTTATAATTTGGGTAAAATATCTTAACTATAATGATTTCAAAAAATAAATGCAAAGTTAAATCAGGTTTAAAGAAATTATACTTTAAGTCGAATTTTATTTCTTTAATATATATTTGTATAAAACTAAATATTATAATTTAAACTATGAATACTTTGATAAATCAAAAATTTTAAAAGAAAGTCTTCGTTATTTTCAATTTTTAATGAATAAAATAAATCTACGTAGGAATCGAATTCCTACTCTCTCTTTGTGATTCTGATTTTAACTTTTAAAAAATGCGCTTAAAATAGAAATCATAATATGTTCTGTCTAGACTCTTTCTCAGATTGAACTCTGTAAATAAAGTTAAAGAATGAATTTTAAATTATTTGCTCGAAAGTATAAAACACGTTTTGTTAAAGATAAAATACAAGTTTTGAATTAAATAAAGTGTATGCATATGAATTTATAAACAATATATTCTGACCTTATTATAAAAAAGGAAGCTTAGGTTCTTTTTAAAAAATTTTTATAATTTATCAATTCATATTTGCAAGTAGGATTGTAAAAATATTTGTACACACTTATTTTAATTTATAATATTTTTTAATAATTTTATTAACTAAATTATTAAGGAATTTAACAAAAACTGCAAATTTTATACTTTCTTACTTCTTATTATATACGTATGTCGATGCGTATGTATCCATTCAAGTAGATTATGTGTGTACATTATCAAAAGGAGGACTTATGAAAAATTTTTAGATAATTTTTAAAGATACATTTTTGCTTATAAGAGTGTGAAATTGAAAATTATTTTATGTTGTTGAAAACATTCACTACGTTAAACTAGTTGAACACTGACAGATAAACAGCAATTTTAAATTATAAATTCCTGAGTTTGAAAAATTCATTGAAAACCTCCTTAACTATATGAAAAGGGTTAGAACATTCATCCAAATAAAAATGAAGAAATTATAAAAGATAAAATAATTTTATATTCTCTTTAAAATATTAAAAAAGAAAATTATTTAATACTGTTTAATATAATGAAATGAATGTTTTGTTTTCTATGAATCTAAATTAAAGGCTTTTTCTGTCTCATTAACAATTGTTAGCCTAACAATTTATTAAATAATATACAGAAAAAGTTTGAAAAAATATTAAAGCAATAATTTTAAACAAAAAGTACAGCAAATGAATATCTATATAGTTAAATTAATAATAGTCATTGAAGGCAAAATTTATATAAATTATAATTAACTACATAGATACTTATGTATGAAACATATTATATGCGATTCATACAAATTGAGTTATAAGTTTGTAAAGAAACTATGCAGAACAGATATTTTTGTATAAGTATATGGTTTTTGCATAGTTTAAAAAAATCACACTACCTTCCGAGTTTCAATGTTTGGTTGTCATTTTAAATTTTCACTTTTAAGAAAATTATTTATTTCGATAATAATTGTTGCTATCTGTGTAGACAGTTCTTTGATAAAACATGCTATTTTCAACTAAAACTGATTTTTAAGAACAATAAATCAACAAAATATGTTCAAATTTGCTCTGGCTTTACTTTTCTTTCAAAATAATAGCATTTTTAAAAGTAAACAAAGAAGTAATTTTTTTCGCTTATATACATATTTTAAATAAAATCAAATTATGCAAGCTAAATTTCTGCAAATCTCCATTTACTAGCTACTAAAAATAGCTAAATACTTCATAGTTTATGCAACTTTAAGATTTTAGCATGACAGAAAAATAAAAAAAAATTGTAAATATATTGTGAGACAGCACATATGCTGCAAAATCTTTAAAGACTTAATAAAAATTTTCGTTTTCTTTAAAGTGAAGTATTTTTAAATATAGAGACAATGTCTATAAATAAGATATAAGTATAAAATTTTAATAATATCATGCAATATGTGAAAATACATAGGAAAAGTAGCTTCATTATGTAAAATTTTTAAAATTATGTAATACATAATTTAAAAAATTTACATGGCGAAGCTACTTTTCGTATATGTTTTCATGCACATAGGAAAAGCTAATAGCTGTGAATTTTGGCTAATACATAATTATGGCGTTTCACAGCTAATAGCTGTGAATTTTGGCTGATACTATTTTAGTTTAGTATTCATTTATATATATATTTCTTTAATAAATACAAATTTATGTTCACTTATTATGCTGTAAAATTTGTGACTTCTTTTCATAATAACTGATCCGCACATTTGAACCCTACAATTACAATTTTCCGAAAATTTCTCAAAATGTTAGAAAAATAATTCCCAATAGATATCTGGAAAGCAGATATTCAACATTTCAGAACTAAACTCAAATGCATTCTTCAGTGTATGATACATTACAAATCTATGATATTTTATTTTAATCATGCCTGTTTACATTTTTGCTTAATGTCTAGTGATACATATAAATATTTGCAAATTGTTCTCAAAATATGCAACTTCTTTCAATGAAATTTATTGTATTAATTTTGCATCTAAGTTATTAAATTTTAAATTTATAATGTAAATAAATTATATTTTAATGGGCAAAAATACACAATCAAACACAAGTTATTATTTTTCTCCTATTATTTTAAATATTTCTCTAGATTCACAAATAAATTTAAGTCCATAAACTGACAAAATGTTACATAAATTATCTTCAGTTTGTGAACAGATAAATTTGATTTGATTACAGTAATCAAAGATATTGAAGAAATAACACATCTATTTTAATCAGATAATAAAAGAAAAACAATATGATAATTTTAAAGGAATATCAAAACTACATTTATATTAAAGAGTGTGTAAAAAAAGCTTTAAATTAAAGTATATCAATTCTTTTTATTCGCTTAATGAATGTATCAGGATTTTTTAAACAAATTTATATAAATATCATTAACTGTATTCTTCCAAAAATTCGTCAAAAATATTCAAATAAGCTAAGAAAATAGTTAAGCAGAAAAATTTGCATGAAAAAGAAATTCTTTAAGTATGAAATATCATACTAATTTAGGAAGAGTAAAGTCAAAGCAAAGTCGTATAACAAATTGTTCTTGTTATCTCCCTAATGAGAAAGAGAAGTTAAAATTTCCTCTGTAAGGCATTTCAGATTTATATACGTCAAAAGTTTCTTTGTGTTATTAATTTTTAATATTTAAATTGCTTTTTATTTAGTAAAAAGTGAAACATAAAAATTTCTAAGTGTTATGAAAAAATATAAATTCATAATACTTTAATAACCACAACATTTCTTTTCTTAAATAACTGAGCTACATAACTTCTCCACAATTTCAAAAATCTAATTCCAAATTGATCTTACATGGAAGTTCTTTAATTTACAAAATCACTAATTCTTTAGTATTTAGTAAATTTGAAATAACAAAACAGTTGTTTCATTGATTTTAAAACTTGCTTCGTTGAAAAAATTTTAAATTATCAATAAACATTAACACACACTATGGTAATTTTTAATTCTCATTATCTTTAATAAAATTTAAAACAAAAGTTTTATTGAATAAAATGAAAAATAGCCAATGGATGATTAATTAGGTTTTAAATATTAGTACATTTTCAAACCAATCTGTTTTTACAAAAAAAATATTTGTAGTTTAAATTAAGTTTCTTAAAAAAATATGCTTTTGAAATCACATACGGCTTTTTACGTATGTATCATGTAAAATAAATATTTTTGATACTTTTATTGATCTATATTATTGGTTTGGTAATCTAATGCTACATCTTAAAAAAAGAATTTTTTTAATTGGAAATATTTTGCAAGTTTTTTAATAATTATAATTAATATTTTTTGCATTCAAAACTTTTAACTAGTTCTGTGACATGTTCCTTTAGCATTCTATAATTTAGTTTAAAAATTAAATCATAGACTAAACGCTACCATCAAAATCATGTTAAAATATAGAATAAGCTATATTTTAACTTATAGAATTTGATTATGAGCAATATAAATATTTATAACTATTTATTACTATTTATAACTATAGATCAAATATATATATATCTATATACATGTATATTTTTGATCTGTGAAAATATATATAATGATTATACGATTTATATAATAATGATTACATTGTTAAAGAAACTTTTTCTCAAAAAATTATAGTTACTTTTCATAATCTATGGAAAATAATATGAGTCAGTGTGATGTTTCTTATATGTTTAATACGTAATGGTAATTGGAAGAAAAAATTAAAAGTGATTTTTAAATCAAGGTTATTTTTAACGTAAAAAATATTTATTAGATAAATTTTAAAATATTATTTTAATTTATGCAGTTTAATTCATTTGCTCATAAATTTGTATTTAAGAGAAATAAGTTGTTATTAATCTTAATAACATATAATAAATTGAAATGTTGATAAAATGTTTAATCAAACATTTAACTTGAAATTTTAGATATAATATTTTGATTATATAAAACACTTTGAAAAATATTTTATTAACAAAAAAATTCTTAAAAATTTTTATAGTAAAATGTATCAACATATCACTCTACAATATAAATTTGATAATCGGATTTCTAGTTACTTGAATTATATATGCATACATATATCATTCTCAAAGGAAAAGTTACTCTCATCAAATGTCATCTCTAAATCATTTAATGAAGTGAGTCACTGTATATCAAATTCAGAATGATTTTATATTATGAAATATATTCAATAGTTCACTTCATTCCATGCACAACGATCATAAATCTTATGCAGACAAATGTGTCAAATATTTCTCTCCCTTCATCGGTATTTCAATGTCAGTAGCAAAGTCCTTTATCAACTATTTAATTTTATCGATGCTCTCTGAGACACTTGATCTTAATTTGATAAATAGTTTAGAAGTCATTCTATATTTAATGAAAATGGTTTTCTATCTTTATTTAAAAAAATTTTTATTTATGTAAAATTCTTATAAACAAATATTTTTGCAATTTTGTAAAACAGTAAATTAAAAAATTAACGAGCAATTATGTATTTAATTATTGACAATATATATTAACACATAAAAAATATACATAAAAATTGCTAATATCTGTTTCGTGAAATAAATAAATCGTTATGCATGAGTAACCACTTTATGTTTATATAGATTGAATCAAAAGATGAAGAAATTATACAAAAGAT
>JAPDSC010163307.1:123026-145241 GCA_026290005.1 Latrodectus geometricus
ACATCTGTTTCCTCTGCGGCTCCTTTTATGTCGTTTGCACTACGACATAATCCTCCCCCACTTACAGAAAAAAAAAAAAACTTGTTTTTTTTTTTTTTTTTTTTTTTTTTTTTTTTTTTTTTTTTTTTTTTTAACAATTTAAGCAAAATATATATATGAAGAGTAAATAATAGAAAATTTATCAAAAGTTATCATGAGACTATCAGGCATATAGAATTTGAGAGCCAATCCTTCAACCGTCATGTCTCACAATATTTTACCAACTTATCAAATTTCACATGAATAATCTTACAATTTATATAGTATCATCTTAGTAGATACAGTTCATTGGATTTAAGCATTCATATCAGCATTCCATATTCTATAAAACAGTAAAAACATTTCATTATAAAAAATTTACATATAAGATATTTACAGTCCATGTTAAATATCAGCACAATCGGTAAATGTTCATGAATCACAATGCACATATTCATTTTTTTCATGTTATATACTCAAATAGTTCACATTTCTCTTATAAGTCCATAAGAATACTGTAGATCAATTAAGTACCGTCTATGCAAGAAATATAAATCTATATATAATCATAGTTACGAGTGAGTCATCTCTCTCATTTCCACTGGCCAAATATATTTAACAGAAAGCAAAAATAAGTAAAATTAAAAAAAATAAATACAAATACAAGTGAAAAAAAATTATAAGTGAACAACGTATATCCATATGTATATTTTATTAAATCGTGAGATATTTTTAATTTGGTCCTTTTTTTTTTTATTTTAAAAATATTATACAATTATCAATATTTTAAAATTTTCCTGCTTTATTTAACTGCTTTTCACCACAGTTCTCACTTTCTCATTTTGTTAACAATGTTTCTTAAACGCCGTAGTAATATTTGCTTTAATAAATCGAGAACTATCAATAAATAATTAAAAAGTGCAAAAACGCCTGTTCCCCGTAACAACGATGGGAGAAAAAGAGAGTTCTTAGGGGAATCCCCCCCTTACGCTCGCAGGACCCAGAAGTCCAGTTTGGAGTGGGACAACCGGTTTGTTGACCAGTACTTTTGAAGGAAGGAAAGGGGAAAAATTAGCCATTTCCTTTTTTGTTGTTGGAAACATTTTGTCAGAATCGCTTCGCCTGTGTAACAGAGGTAAAGTAAAAAATTAACCTTTTTCTTTTCAGGCTTTATGTAAGTAAACCCATTTATTCCTTTCCTTTTCTTAAATTCTCTAACATCCTTTTGCCATTGTAAATTTAGGGCTTATATAAATTTTGTTCATTGTGTCCTATGTTTATGACCTCTCCATCATGACATGTATTCACCCCGTCGCCATTGTTCCTTCTTCCCGCTAAGAGGGACTGACCCTTTCCCGACGCTTTTGTCCTCCGGTAGGGCAAAAGTATTTACTCATGCTTAGCATAAATGTGAGCGTCGTTCGCTCATTATTTTCAGTCGAGCTGTATTTACTTTTCTAGTATAAATACTTGGGGAAAACCTTGATTCAATAGTCACCACATTTGGTGAATTAATCTTTATGACCTGAAAAGGTCCTGTAAAACGACGACGGAAACGTGTCGATTCATCTAAAAATACCATGTCCCCTATTTTCACCTTAGAAGAACACGCTTTCTTTTTTTGTATTAAATTTTGTGTTGTTTGTGCTTTAATTAGATTTTCCTTAGCCTCTTTCTGAAATGTATTAAATGTTTGAACAGTTTTTTCATAAAATGTATTATAACTCAGAAATTTTTGTGCCTGGGGGTTTATTTCCCAATTATCCGTTAGCAACTTGAGATCTCTCCCGAAAAATAGCTGATTTGGAGTAAATCCAGTAGCTGGATGTATACAATTATTATAAAATGCAGCGTGTAAATTCACCGCTAATTCAAAATCTATTTCATTGCCTAATGACTGTAACGTATTCTTAAGAGATCCATGAATTCGCTCCACCTTACCGTTTGCAGCGGGATGATATGGAGTAGTAAATAAATTTCTAATCTTTAACTGTCGATTTAATTCTCTATGCATTTCTGCCGTAAATTGGCCACCTCTATCTGAAAATATAAACTTGACCTTACCATAAGCGGACATATATTTTAATAATTTTCGAACTATTGTTTCCGTTTTTATATTCATTACTGGAAATAGTTCGATTCTCCGAGAAAAATTATCTATACAACTAATTACATAGTGTCCTGTCGCAAAACGTCCACAAATATCTACACTTAAAATTTCGCCTGGTTCATTTGGAATAGGTACATTCCCGAATTCTCTTTTCTTTTGTCTGTTTGGCTTAACTTTTCCACATGTTTCACACGAATTCACATAATTTCGGACATGTGCGTACATTCCTCGCCACCAATACTTACTAATTACGCCCTGATAAGTTTTATCAGCTCCTAAATGAGTCATATGGGAAGTCTGAATGGCGTACTTCTGTAAACTTTTCGGTAATATAATTTGGGGTTGTAATTCCTTTTTACCTTTTATTTTCCCTAAATGCATAAGTATACCTGTTGATTTGTCTATATAAAACCGACTTATTTCCTGTTTAAATGGTAGTTTACCTCTATTTAAACCTTCAGTAATTCGACTTATCTCTACATCATCTTTCGCTTTTTCTCTAATATTTGCTAAACTTAATTGTTCCAAATCCATCACTTGCTCATTCGTTACGTTCGACACAAATTTCTCCCTCGACACGCTCTCTGTTCGGTGTTGATTGGCTGGTGCGGTGATGTCTGGCGCCTGTCTCGAAAAGGGGTCCGCTTGACCAACAGCTGCCTGACATCCCCCCTTCTTTCGTGATGATTCACTATATTTCATCTCTGAATTTGTTTCACGGGAATCCTTTACTCCTGTGATTTTTTTACTATCGCTATTTTTGTTCATACATTTCAAAATATTACAGTTTTCATTATACCCAAATTTATTTTCCTCCAACCTAATTATTGCCTTATCAATAGTTATATAATTTTTGTTTCCACTTACGCATATATTAGCGCTTTTTATAGCTTTGTAACTCAAAATAACATCATAATCCGGAGGAAACTTTTGGTTAATAACGAAAAAGTTATCTGTTATAGTTTTACCACCTATTTTAAGAGACATTTCTACACAATCATTGTAATTAATTCTTTCCCCGGTAATTGTGACGATATTTATTTGCTTAGGAATGCTCTTAACTTCTATATACTTTTTGATTTTATTGTATTTCAGCTGGGACAGCAGAGACACCGAGGCTCCAGTATCCAATAAAATTCTCGCCGACAGATCCTCTACATTCAACGACTCGTCTTCCACGACTCCCTTTACAATCGGTAAGTCCATTTTATTACATTTTATAGAATTATTTAAAATTCCTGTAGTTTTTATAATTTCATTCTTATGTTTAGTTGTTAAATCAAGAGCCTCGCTATTTAAATTTATTACATCGCTTTTCTTATATTTATTTTGTTCCTCAACTATTACACCGATTTGTGTATTGTTCGTAGAAAGCGCCTCTACGCTACTGTATCCCTTCCTATTTTTTTGTTTACTTATTTTGGGAGCAGTTTTCTCCTTTTCGAATTTTCGCTCCACCCCTAATTTCGCCGTCTGTAGCCCAATGGCTGAGGATTTTCGCCTTGGGCTTGCGAGTTTAAAGCTCTGTCGTTCCCCCCAAATTGGTCACTCCTTCGCTGATTCGGACTAGTAAATCTACTACCCCAATTAAAATTTTCGTTATTATTTCTATAACGTTTTTCCGCTTGTTTTTTGGAGAAATTCATTTTTGAAAAATTTTCATTTAATTTCTTTAAATGAAAGCAATTTGCGGCAAAATGCCCTGCCTTTCCACAAAACAAACATTGTCTCTCCCTATCAACATTAACATTTCCACGCCTTATATTATTTGCAGTTTCAGTTTTTTCTTTAATTATCGAATTTACTGAATTTACTCTTAACTTAACATAAAGGGATGCTGCATGTTGCACATCACTGGCAAGTTGCACAGCCTCTTCAAATGTTTGGGGATTTTTCAAGATGACTTCTTTTTGTAATTCTGGGAGAAGACCCTCAATAAATCTCGATAGGAGTAATTTATCAAACATATCTTTACTTTCTCTGTTGATAATCTGGGAAACACCGATAAAGCGACTACCTGCTCGCCTGATACGTTCAGCAAACGTCTTTACTGATTCCTGCTCAAACATTTGCGTAGTTGATAACTGTAAATTTGATTCAATTAACGATTGCTTTTCACTAAAATGCTCTAAAAATTTTTCTTTTATATTTTCAAAAGAGGTTTCTCTTTGTAATTGAATATCTTCAATCAAAAATCTCTTCGCTGCGCCTATCAATTTGGATTTTAAAATTGTAATTTTTTCAAAATCACCCCAGTTTGCCAATGCAGCTACACTTTCGAATTGGTTAAACCAAAATTCGCACGATTCTTTATCACCTTCAAAATTTGATATTAATTGAATCATTGCCATATTAGCTGGCGAATGTGTACTATTATCATCGAGATTAGGATCTAAATTCTGAACTCTATATCTAGGCATATTAATCATTCAAATAATTACAATAATATTGAATATCTAAATATTGTAACTTTTTTTTTTTTTTTAAAGTATACTATACATATGCATATACTACTACAATAATAAATATTTACTTGAATTGTTACTCACAGATATTTAACAACCAATTGTATAACCAATACTTTTATCAATATTATTTATAATTTGTATCATTATATATACATATTTATTATACTCTTCAACAGTCTCATACATATATATATTCATAATATTTGTTGAATATTGTACCCATATATTCTATCTTTTAAAATACTTTTAAATTACAGTTATCCAAGCATTCAATATTTTACGTTTAAAATTTATTCATTTATAATTTCAGAATTATTAACTCTTAATTCGTTTCTCAAAATTATTCTAAAAGTTCTCTAACTCCAATTATTTCTTCCTTCAAAATTTTTTTTTCAATGATACCAAATTTAAGGACTATACCCAAAAAAAAATTTTTTTTAAGTACCGGTTTTATAATATTTAATTTTTTATAACACACAGTATCAAAATAATTTCCTAAGTACAAAGTTTAAAAACAACAGTCTCGACATCAAATTATTGTACAAGGTATTGAAATTGCAAAAGAGCCACGGTACCAAATATATGTCCTAGGTATCAAAATTGAAAAATAGTCACGGCACCAATTTGTGGTGAATAGTAGAGGAGTCTTACAGAGAACATGTTAGACACACAAAGTACTAATAATAACAATTTTTTATAGTATTAACATTTTAAATATTTATATTTAAATTTAATGATTAATTATCTCAACAATATATAAAAGCATATTTATAAAACATTGTGCTGCCAGTGGGTCCTGAAGAAGAGATTAAAATGACTCACCCCCTTTATAGTGCATCCCCCTTGGTAGGTCAGTACAGTTGCTGATACACTTTCTTTAGGCTCTCCTTTCATCATCGCATTGCTCCAGTATCACCCCGTCTGCTCCATGTCTCTCATTTGGGTAAGTCTGCTTCACCTCTCCACCAATTTCACTCTATCATCGGAGAACTATATTTCTATCTCATCGAATTCTTGGTTCTCCCATATCTAATCGGGGTCACATAGGTCTCAATCCATATCCCTCGTCGGAGGCTTAGCGTCTTCCTCGGTTCAACTCCTTTATTTTATTGTTGTCGTTGTAGTTCTTTCCAATCATATCATCATCTGAGAATTCTGAAATCTGAATCAGAATCTGAATACTGAATCTGAATACGAATCTGAATCTCTCCATCTTCAACTCCTTAACTTTTATTGCACTCATATCTCCTCCCATTTTCTTCTATTGGATATTTTCTTGTATCTCATCGGTGTTAGGCTTCCAGGGAATGGTCAGAAATCTCCCCTCCAAAACCCTTGATTGGCCACACACAAACAAAAAGGAGAATATTTTAATTTCATATGGACCACCCATACATCCCAAGGGGAAAAGGACCCTGGGATGGAAAACTGCAATAAACTTTAAGTGCAGTTTTCGGGTGCCACTTTCAAATATATAGTTTTATTTCTTTATTACCCTTGTCTCTTTATATTACAATTTTTATGTTTCCTTTCTTTTATATTTTACAAAACTACTGCCGAGAGGAATTGTTACAGAATGTATTTAGAGTAACATCTGTTTCCTCTGCGGCTCCTTTTATGTCGTTTGCACTACGACATTGACCTTGTCCAACCCGAAGTGGGAGTTGAAAACGCAATGACTACAACATCTGGTTTCCTTTGATTACAATATACCACAAAAATTCATCACATATCACATAATTTTTTTCATTTTATGAACAAAATTCAGTTCATCAACCAAATACACGTTTGTATTAAAATAACTTAAAGTCATTTATGGAAAAAAAAACTACATATGAATGCATATATTTTTTCTACATTGAAGAAAGAAGACTTCAGTTTGTAATATGTGGATGAATTAGGTATTTTAAAACTAATGAAAAGTTATATTTGGATTCAATCAAAATGCACAAGCCGAAGTGAAAGACATATTTTCATAATTTAAAAAATGTATATTTTTTTTGTATTTTACGTGCTTTTACACATTTGAGTTTTATATATGAGTAAAATAGCCCCACATATGAGTAAAATTCTTCTGCAGCATTCTCCATATGTATGCAGATTCAACTAAGATATTTCCTGATATTTCTTAGTAGAAAACTCATCATTTGGTATTCAAATGGAATTCATGAAAAATATCGTTGTTGTTGTTTCATATAAATTCAATGGAGTATAGAAAATGGGAATATTCTACATAAGAACAACTCGACCGTATGTACTTAAATGGACATCACAAATGTGCATCATATTTCTCATTTGAAAAACAGGAACTATATTAATCTTTTTTTTTTTTCAATTTGAAATTGGATTATTGAGAAACATTTTCTTTAGGAATAAAAAAATCTGCTTAAAAATAATTTCAAAATATTTCCGGAATTTAAATTATTACACTGAAATTGATCATAATGTATTTTGCACTGTAGATGATTTGATCTTTAAGCACTACTTAATTTGAAGTGATATTTCATCAGAACATTTCCAATTAAACTAAGCAAGAATTACAATTAGGAGTAAATTTTATGAATTTTAAAATTAAAACTGAAATTTTATAAATATTATCAGTAAAATGTTTTAAAAATTTTATGTTAAAGAAATATAAATTTTATTATATTTCAAAGAAATTATGATAAAATTATCAATTGCTTTTGGATATAATATCTATTATTTTTAGTATGCTAGAAATGTATTTCATGATTGTTTTAAATGAATAAAGAGTAGAAATATCTTTCGTCCAACTTAATTTAAACTTAACAACCATTAGTTTTTCTGGAATACTTTCTTAAAAAAGAAAGCTTACATACATTTTGATGTAAAAATTTGGATTAATAAAATTTTTATTAATTCTAAATGAAATGCAAATATTTTCCTCCCTTGCTCATAAAATTCCTTCAAAAATGTTTTAATAAATTATTTTTAAGAATATTAGATGAAATTAAAATTTTCCAATAACTTGAAAATCAATTTTTAATTCATTTTGAATTAAAACTTAATTTTTAATTTCATATTTTTTTCCGTATCAAAGCTTTCCAGCAACTTTTATCGCTAACAGACAAGTTAAAAGTTCATTTCACGCAACCGTTGATATTCATTGCTTTAAAAAATAACAATTTTTCAAGGCATATTAATATATTTCACTGAAATCTAATTTACCTTAATCTTATCCCTTGAAAGTATAATTTTAATTATGAAATTTTAAAAAAATCTGTAGTTTAAAATTAATTTTATAAAAGACTCAAGTCAAAGACAGATTTCGAAACGTTCGAAAACATTATGTAGTCTAATGAAATTTTGGTTGACATTAAAAGACAATATTTCTTTGAAAATATAATATTATAATTCGTGTTAAACAAAGAAAACTTGCATGAGCTAAAGACATAAAAAACTAAGAAGTTGGATGATTTTCAGATTATTAGTAACAAGAAATTAAGGAATTTTGTATTTTACTGTACTACCTTTTTAATTATATTATCTCTTCTTGTCATAGAAAATCTTCATAGCAAAAATAATATTTTAAATTCACTAAGAAAATTATAAAAACACATTTTAATCAAAGTTTATTTCTTAATTTCAAAAAAAAAACTAATAATACATCATGAAAAAAATCGAAGTTTTTTACTTTCTAGTTCAGGCTTAAAATTTGATTTCCTCATCAAACCTGTAAAATATCAGTGATAACTTTTAGCATAGTTAAATGCAGAAATTGGTTATTTATTTATTGAAATTTCATTTAAACTGACTTTATTGTCGTTAGATAATGTTGTTTGAAGGCACAAATAAGAGTATATTATTATATAAATAATAATTAGGTAACTGAATTCTGCACACAATATATATAAAAGTTTATAGATTTACAACTGGAATATTTCCTGCTTCCTCTTAATATTTTGTTCAGCAATTCTTTTACTAATTATCATCAATCCTAAAATTTTTAATCAATTCATGAAAAGAATTAATATTCATGAAATGAATTTTTTTTAATAATGAAATGAATTTTTTATTTTATTTAATGTTTGTTTTTTCAGTGATTGCAATGCGTAATAGAAAGAATTATTGTGTCATTTAGAACATGTTATATCAATACTCTTGAATATATTTATTGTTTCTAAGATTTTATAAAATATGATTTATTTTATCACTGTTAAAAAATGAGTCATAATTTAAAGGTTACTCATACTTGTTTAAAAATAAATGCTTCAAGTCTAAGAATAAATCAAACCTTACACACAATTAATCCTCTATGTACGTTTTGTGCTATCATAGTTTGGTAAGAATTATTTTATATTTCTTACATAATTTTGTAACCCATGACGATAGTTTTAATTTTCATCTGAATAATTTTCGCTCAATTTGGCTTAAAAATTATATTTTTATTTCCCTTGAAAAATATTCTACCAGTCTCGTTTTTTCTCTCTTTGAGTTATATTTTATTATACATTTTTTTTCTATTTAACTAGGCCTAAACATTGACAAACTGACAATATGAACTCATGCTTAATTTATATGATGAATAAAGCTTACAAAATTTTTTATCAATGCTATTTTATTAAAAGAAAATATTTTCAGATTTCAAAGTGCTGATACTGCTTTCCATTATCATGTAGAAATTTATAAATAATTTATAAGCTTTCTATTCCGATATTGACTTCAAAATTTATGTAGCATTTATTGCTTTATAGCAAACATGTTGCTTTATATCATAGAATTTCAGTAATGGATTATTTCAAAGAAATATTTTGCTAAGTACATTTATAGAATTTCAAATGTACTTTAAGTCAAAAAGCTACAAGTAAAAACAATTTCAAATATTGCTTGAAGCAGTTGATGGTAGATGATTTATTAAAAAATATAGTTAATTTAATATCGCAGTATGAAATAAGACAAATCTGTTTGCATTCATGATATCACGAAAACAAATATTTCATATATTTATGAATACTTAATTTTCACTTACAATAAATATTGTATACTAAGTAAATTATACAATATTTATGGTAAGTGAAAATTATCTGATGATGAAAAAAAAATTACAGTAAATACCTTATATGGGAAGAATTATATTCTTATTATAATTGGGTTCTTAAATTTTTCAAAATGATTTAAGCTTAAAAGAAGAATTAATAAACTAAAAATCTCACTGAATTATTAATATTTGAGTTTAACTTTGTGTATACTTTGAGAAATAGTATACCCCACTGCATCTTATGGCATAATTTAAAGTTCATCAATTGTATGAATCATTCAAAATCAACTTATAAACTTGTGTGGTACTTTAATTTTGACAATGTATTGAATTTGTAGTGCTGAGTCTATGCAGTTGACGTAGAAACATCAAAATTAATTTTTAATACTAGGTATGATTGTGATTTTTTTATGGATATCCTATTAATTTCAACACATGATAGTAAGATAATTCATTATATAATGCAAGAATGCTTAAACTGTGAGACCATACATATACCTAAATTATACACTATAATTTATATATCTGATCTCTTAACTATAATTTATATATCTGATTAATTTATATACTATAATTACTACACTATAATTTATATATCTATAATTAATTTATATATCTATAATTTATATACTATAATTTACTATAATTTGTAAACTATAACACTATAATTTATAATTTAGCTATAATTTATATATCTGATCTCTTAATATTAGAAGTATTGATTTATTTGGGAAAACAATTTTATTGAAACCATTACTTTTCGCATGGTAAACTCACTTTATTCTTTGAAGCAGTTTATTCATTTTTTTAAAATATTTGTTACAACCCTATTAGAACCTTTTCCTTGTAACTGATTCATCTAAGAAATAATAATCTTCTTCAGACCGCCAATTATTCAGGGTGTATGCCGGTTGATCCTAAGAGAATTCTCTACACACATAATCAATAAAACTATTTCGTTAAGGAATTCAATATTCTATTGAGATACAATTTACGAAATATTCCATTTTTAAGTAGGAGTACTTTAACACGTTTTATAATATACTAATTGATTCTGAATATTGAATACCTTGTTGCTTTGAACATATTTTTATACATATATTATTTCATTAAGTTTTGGTGGCAGAGTTAATTTTTGTAATTTTCCAATAGGATTTAATTTTTAATTTTTTTTTATTTGTTGATTTTAATATCACACAAATTCTTCTGGAGTTAAGTAGTCATCTATAAATTTTATCAACTACTTATTAAATAATTTATTATATTATTTTTGAAATATCAGAAGGATGTGATCATGAACAATTTTTAATGAACATGTCCTAGAAAAGGAAAATCAAAAACTTTTTACCTAGTTTATCAAAAAAAAAAAAAAAAAAAAAAAAATGATGATTTATTTGTCAAACAAAATTACTATCATAATAACTATTATAATTACTACACTATTATAATTACTATTATTGTAATTTTGTATATATTATACAAAATTAAAATTACAATTATTAAAAATTTTTCAAATTGTGTTAAATTCAATTGTTTTCAAATGTCTATTTATACTTTCAAAACCCATTCTATATTTCGAAACAGCCTTTTTATGTTTTCAAAATGCATAAAATTTACTATCCAGCTATTATGAAAAGTATAGAATATATCCTAATAATTATATATATATATATATATATATATATATATTATACATAAATTATACATACACAATACTATGTATGCATGTGAAAAAAACTAGATTTCCAAAATAATGCTAATAAATCTTATGATTTTTAAAGATGTCTAAATATTTTCATAACAGCAGTATGATCAAATGATTCAAGCTCTAATAGTCTATCAATTTGAATAATATCAAATCTAATTTTTTCAATTACGAATGCAAGGTTTCAGCTGATTAGGATAGAAAAATCACGTCGAAAACCCTAATATAAATAAATCCATATCTCTGCTTCAATTACATATTTAGTATTTTTGGCACAGTTAAATGATTCTTAAAGATCATACTCATACCATAATATTCTCAGTTTTTATCCGTATTTCTTATTTTAATTTCAATTTTTAAAATTTATGAATTTTTAAATAGTTAAAGGTTAAAAGTATTCAAATAGTTCATTAAAAATATACAAATAGATTTTAGTGCATGATAACAACGATATTTTAGAAACATTTTCATAGAAAATTTAATTGAAAAAAAGAAACTTTTTATTTATTAACTTTAACTAATATGATAAAAAATTTGAAATTTTTTTATCATATTATCTAAAAAGGAATATTTCTCAATATATAACCAAAGTTATAATATATTCCTTTAATATATTCAAGAAGGAAAATTGATGGTCTCTTTAGCCCTGTTTATTAAGCCTTATATCTCAAAGAATAAAAAAAAAGTTTACTGCCATTAGTCTTCTTTCCATGTCAAAGGTCAAATGCTATACCGTATAAATTTAGGAAATAAAGAATTGATGTTTTATTAATCAGTGAGGGGAAATTATCGAGTATGTCAAAGATAAATCATGTATTAATCTATAATCTTAAAAAAATTGAGGATGCATTAATAATTAATGAGTGTAAAATAACAGCTCTCTCTCTCTGATAAAAAAAATTATTATTAAAATGAAATTAATACTTAGTTGAGTAATTTTTACTTCTATATAATTTTATGTTGCTTATCCAATATAATATTAAAAGAATTTAATAATGTTCCTAATTATAAAGAATTTATTTTTATAGATAAAAATTTAATTTATCATAATTATATGAAAATGTTTTTAGATTGCAAATAAACTTTTACTATGCTACAAATTATATTATATAATATGTATTTAAAAATGAAAATATTATGAAAATAATATTAAAATTCAATTAGCATTTGATAATTATGATGTAAAATAATTACTTAATTATAGAGTTTATAATATTTGTATAATGTTTTCTGCTTTAACTGATGAATTTAAGGTTTTTAGTATGCTTATAATTTTAATAAGACTACAAACTACAGCAAATATTAGTTATTATCAAAATTATCTTTTAATAAAATATAAGATTTTTCATTCAGTTCTTTCAAACAAATCCTTGAAATTGAAAAATGTTATATGAAAATTTTTGAACAAAACAAATTTTTTAATAAAATGTACGCTGTCATGATGAAGATAAAAATAAAATAACTCTCATATGTTACTTAAAAACAACTTCATATGGTTTTATTTTCTAATACTTATGGAGAACTTCTAATTATTATCATTGAATTGCAACTTCATATTATAACACTCGTGTTTGAGGGAATTAAATCCTGGTATCATCTTTTAACGCGTATTAATGTTGCATACGGACAAATGTTGAATATTCAAATTGCTCCATATTGCATTTTATATAAAAAATGAAAATTAAACCATAACTTTAAAAGTTATTCAAATTTATTTCTTAAGTAAATAAATATTATATTTTTAAAATATGAGGATTTTTAAAATAATTTATATTTCCATTTTAAATTTAGGATTCTTATATTAATAAACAAACTTTGAAACCTTATTAAATTCAATATTATTTTCTACCTTTCATTTACCGATTACATTACTAAATAATTGAAATAACAGATTTTAAAAGTCTTTTGACAATGAAAATATTGATTGTAGAAGAAAAGTACTGATTATTTTTGTTAAGAACTTTTGTAGAATGTTATTAGTTCCTCTGATTTAATTTTTTAAATAATTATTAAGAAAGTATTCATAAATAAACCAAATTCATAATCTTCACCTTATTTCGAATATTTTAAATTTGTATAATTGCGTTTTAAAACTTCTTGCGTTGCGTTGATCGTACATTTAATTTGAATTCAAACAGATAAACAGGAACACTAAACTACAATAATGACTTACAAGTCAGAGTATTCGAAAAAAATGTTTGAAAATTTAGATTTTTTGCTTCAAACAATAAATTTGCTGAATCACAAAATTGATAAGGGAGATTCTTTAATTTTAATGATAAGGAAAATTTCTAATAAGTTAAAAATGTGCTCGCTGGAGACTATTTGAATTTGTGTAATGAGAATGATAAATAAAATATTTCAGTGATTATCATGTAAACCGAAATAAGCTAACTAATAAAGTTCATAATTTTAATAGGTTTCAAATAAAATAACATTTAAATGGATAGGATTTGATTAAGGGTAAACAGTTATAATTAATTGCAAACATGATTCAACTGTAATTTATTAAAAATACCTACAAATTTACAAAACCAAAATTAAATAAGGGATAAATGTTGTATTTAAATACTTTATTTTCTCAAATGGCGTCAAGTAATATCTCTCAAAAAGTAGGAAAACTATTATAATATTCAGTTATTATAATATTATTGTGGAAAAGTAACAATAAGGGATAAAATTTAGATTAATAAAAGAAGATTAATATATTTAAAAATGAACTAATTACTGTATTATAGATTGAGCACAATTTTAATAATAACTTTAATATTTAAAGCTATTTGTATATGATATATTTTTAAATAAAAGAGAGAAATAAAGAAACTATATATTAAAAAAATGAAAGATTGCTTCTGGAAATTATGGGATTTATGATTAATTAAAGTTAGATTTGATGCTTATCTTCAATGAAAAGTTCATCTAAATAAAGTTAATTCCACTTGCTTTTTGTTTATAATCTCCAATCTAGTTTTAACGGAGATCAATGAAATCATTGACATTATGAAGTCCAATACTAGAAATGGATGATTTTTGATGTCCTTCCTTTCCAATCCAAGTCAGTCCAAGATGTTCTAAGATGATCCTTGTTTTTCCTGTCATTTAGGAAACCTCTTGTTTCCCCCAGATAATGGTAGACCTTCCACTTTCTTGTAATTAGTTTTAATAAAAAGTGATTAAAATTTTCATCAAGTGTGTTTTATTTCTAATACAATGATATATTCCGATCTTAACATTCCATATCAAATAAAAGGATACTTTTATTATCAAACAATCCTTTATATAAAATTATTTTATTGCACTTTTAAAGTAAAACTCTCTCTCTCTCTCTCTCTCTCTCTCTCTCTCTCTGTGTGTGTCTCTGTGTGTGTATGTGTTACTTTTAAATTATGTATATAAAAATAATTATAAATTTTCACGGAAGTAGCTTTATTTTCAAGAAATAACCACATGTAGCTAAACTATATAATGTGACTATTATGAGTGACCGAAGCGTAATAAACTCATTTTCAAAATTTAATAGAAAAATGTTTATATTGAAGTTCTTGAACAGCAAACAAAAGAAGCAGGATTACTTTAAAAATTTTGATAGAAACGTTCGTATAAATTATTTTTTATTGATTAAATTCTTCTTCAGTGGAAAACTGCTTTGCTATAATTACCATTTCAATTGCATTCAAATACATGCCCAAAAATAAAAAATTATTTAAATTTTTAAAAAATATTTATAATAAACTTTTATTTTTATTAATATTATGCTTTAAATATGCAATGAAAAACAAAAATTCAGGCAATTCCAAATTTTTTCAAAATCTCATAAAGTTAATATTTTGATAATAGTTTGTAGGCATCATAATTATTAAATTAGTTTTTCTTTAAATAAATAATAAATATTATAATATGTCTTAACATTACATACTTTATCATATAACTAAGGGAAAAGTATTTGTTTTGAAAATTCATAATTTTTAATAATCACTTTTTTAAACAATTAGATAATTATTTTATAAAATTTCCTAGTTTCAGAATTAAGGATTTTATTTCAAACAATTTTCTTGAATTTATTTTTCATACTGGAAGAAAATATTTCACAATTCTCTACACTGTTTGCAGACTCCCATGTTATTTTCTTGATCATATTAAATAATTTTTTGAATCATGTTAAAATTACAGTAAAAAATAATTTGAAAGTTTAGCCATACAAGATGTAATATCATAAAAAAAGATCTTATCATGAAATTTTTTGAGCATCTAAATCGCAATAGGTACACAAATATTAGAATTTCAGTATAAATGCAGAGTTCCATGAGTCTGATGAACTATCTTCAAGAAGTATATAAAAAAAGAAACAGAGCACAGTTTCTTTTCGTTTGAATTATCATTTTTTCTGATCATATATTCAATGTAATATTTGTACATTTTACTATAGAATTAGCCTTACTCAATGATATATTTAAAAAAGAAATATTTTCATAACGATTAGATACTTCTAAAATGTGTTTTGCGTTGAATGAAATCAAACCACAATGATGCAGGCTTACAATTGATGATTTCATGAACAATGTATAAAAACTGACAGACAAAAGGGATTACACTAAACTCAACACAAATTATTCATAAATATTGATACATGATATGACTCATTACATTGACATTAATAGATTTCATAAGAATTTTCAACAAAATTTGAATCAAATTTCAACAAAAATGCTTCCATTAAAAATATTACTTTAGTTCTATAAAAACAGATATTTGATCCCACGGTTATCTGTAACAACAAATAAATATAACGATAATATTTTTTTCAAGAAACAGGATTTTTCTTACAATACCACGATTATCTTAAATTCAATACACCCGTTACAGCAAGCTGCATAAATTTACTGTTATACCATCATGTTTCACATCTATTTTCTTTCATTAGTCGGTTAAATTTTTTGACTTCAATAAAACTTACTGTTATACAAGTTTGAAAATATAATATACAATATTTAAAATATTTAATTAGCTTATTAGTTTTCATTAAACTTCATATTTAATGGGGAAAAATTATTTTATATGTAAATTATAAATATTTGAAGTTAGATTTATAATAATGAATGATAAACTATAGTTAGTTATATATAGTTATATGTATAAACTATAGTAAGTTATACGTAGTTTGATTTATTTCAAAAATTATTCGAAATTTATTACAATTCTGATCATATAAATAATGTAAATCTAATAAAAAAAAATAAAATATTAATTTAATAAAAATACAATTTTGTATGTTAATTCCTGTTTTTTTCACCTTTAAGTGCAATACAACAACTATATTTCTATTTATGCACTTAATATATTTAATAATTTAAATTTTCTCTATATCATATCCCTTGAAAATTTTTATTTACAAATATAATAATGGTATTTTTTATAATTTATGACCTATCCATTTAACCAGGAAAAAACTTATTCAAAGATATGAAAATTTACATAAGCTCATATATTTAAATGATTTAATATTAAATCATATTTGTTCAATAATATACTACATTCGTACTTGTCAAACAATTAAATTTTTTTACATTTGATAAATAAATGAAAATCACAAATTTAATAAAAAAAAAAATTCGAAGGTGGTCTACCAATGGCAGAGCTAAATTAACGTACATATTTATTTTCGGTAACAAGAAAAATTGGTAAATTATGTAATTCTTCTAAAAAAAACTTAATATTTACAAAATAAAAATTTACTGACAAAAATAATCAAATTATTCATATATCAAAAACTGACCATCCATTTCACTTCGTTTAGTTGAAATTTGGCACTGTATATTTGCGACAAGTTTTTCATATTGTGGCTGGTTGGAGTTTATTGTAATGCATTAACACGGAATTAAATGTTCACCTGTTAAATGCAACCAATGTTTGTTTTTTGTTCGTCGTTGAAAAAGCAGATTCGCAAAGATACCTCGAACCGAAGTATGATTTCACATACAAAATCAGTTTGTAAATATTAGGAAACTTTTCCTCGGAAATTAATTTCCAAAAATCAGTGTCGCTAAATATGCTCTGGATTTAAGAAATACATCGCATCTTAATTTAATAATTTCTTCCTTGATCGTGACTAATGTGATATCTATTAAATGTCCTATTTTTTCAGATACTCCCTCAATGTTGACATTTTCATTAAATGGAAATATCATAAAATTGAGTATTTCTTTCAATCCTAATTAAGTCAGCGAATCTTCTTTCAAATTTTTCAAACAAAATAAGTAAATATTAAGCGAAATCTTTGAAGTCTCGGTTTGTATTATGGATGGTTCTCTCCTCCATGGTTTTGAAGTTTCTCAATTCATGTTTTCTTAATTGAGATGCATACCTTTCTATAGTTTTGTTGAATGTTTTAATCGCACTCATCATGTCCGTTTAAGGTTTTATATAAATCGTAAACCTTTAATCATAAATCTTTAAATCGTAAATCTTTGCACAGTTTGTTTTGAGTTTTAAAGCGTAGACTGTAGTAAATTTTTATTTAAATAATTCATTTATTCTATGTCATAAGTCATAAATTAAATTGTTAATATCCGAGGTCATTATCGGGATAATCACATAGGCTACCTAAAATGTCTTCGTGGTCTACCAGTCGACCGCGGTCAACGTTTTGGCCAATACTGATATTTAGTTTCAAACTTTTTACTAATTAAAGTTATTAATGAAACCATTTCAAATTTATTAACATTTATTTTTTATTCTAATTAAATAATATAAATCTGACATTAAACAAATGACATACTATTCAAAATAAGAAGTGAAATTTTTATAGCTTTAAGTAAAAATGTATCTTAAATTTTCAATTAATCTCTGGCTATAATAAGAAATTTCTTTAGTAATAGTTCCTTGAGAAACA
The DNA here is from genome assembly GCA_026290005.1 of Latrodectus geometricus. Taxonomy (NCBI): domain Eukaryota; kingdom Metazoa; phylum Arthropoda; class Arachnida; order Araneae; family Theridiidae; genus Latrodectus; species Latrodectus geometricus. The sequence continues at coordinate 141,216 of JAPDSC010163307.1, forward strand.
AATGAATCATAAATGAAATTTTAGCTTTCTATATACATCTTAATATTATTCCATACTGAAATAAGTTAAATTTTGTATATTCAGACCTCCACATAAAAAAATTTTCTTAATACAAAATACATTTTAAATTCAGGATTTCGGACAAACTCTGACATTTTAAAAACACAAGAAAATGCAAATAAAATATCTAATCCAACATAAATTTCTAAATATTTACTGCTCAAAAATATTGATAATATTTTAGATTAAAAAAGTAGAATTTTTTTTATTTTTCACGTATTATTGAAGTTAATATCTTCTTCATTATATTGGTTCCGAAATAAGGAAATCGTTATGAACTGAAGCCCGAAATCTATTTATTCTATAAACTGAATGACTTTGAATAAAAGTCTAAAAGTTACACAATATATAACATGGTTGGATTTTATTTTGCTACAAAAAGAATGAAAATATTTTTCTTAATAGTTCCAGAAAAAGACATTCAAGTTTTGTATATCTGAAAAATAACAACACGTCTGGGAAGATTAGAGCAAACAAATCAAGCGAAAGGAAATTTAAAGGTAAAAGAAATTTCCCTTTTACACCAAGAAAAAATGAGAAATGTTAGGTAATCTTTAGTTGGGGAAAAACTTAGAGAAAAACGCCATATACGAAAAACTATCAAAAACAACCATATCATTTTTCAGCGCTTCCTGTAGCAGTTATGACTTTTTCAAATTTGAAATGGGTATGTAGTGATATATTTAAACTTAGATTTTGTATTTATTTTATCATCAAGAATACTGTCATTTCATATTTGTGAAACAGTATATAGATGATTTACATTTTATATCATGTTCTGTCTCTATTCATCTGACTTATCACTGTTTTTTATCAAAGTGCTCTATTTCAATAAATATAATTCTATAAAAACATTTCTCCCAGAACTATATTAAATAATAATCTTTGTTTAAAATAAATATTGAAAATTTCCTTAATATTAAACTATTTCATTACTTACAATATAGTAAATAAATAATAACTGCATATTTTACTTCCCTAATGTATGAGTTTTGATTTTTCGACACCGTGAGTAATGGATATATTCTGGAGATAAAATTTGAAAACAAGATTAAATTTCATGTTTTGGAAGATAAACAAATAGTTGTAATTAAGTTGCAAATGTATTAATTAAAAAGACATTCAAATAAATGAAACAACATTAAAATGTTGCTGTTTACAGTTTATTAATCCATACTTAATCACATTTTTACATATGATTCACATTATTTGGTGTAATTACATATAGATCGTCTTCAAGATACAAAACTTTGTAAGTGAAACTTTTTTACCAAAGTGATGAGAATTTTATTCTGTGCCTTAGAGCATTTCTTTGTAAAGACTGTATGCTGGGAAATGAATATACCAATCATTTTTCTTTGAGATAAAATAAAATTATTAGAATGAAATGGTTAGCTTGAAAGATACACAAACAAATAACTGGTGTTATATACTCTTAACGTGTATCAAGCATGTAAGCAATGACTGTAAGAGAAAATTATCCTTTTACCACTCAATTGCTAATGAAACAAATAATTAATACAATATTATTTAGGTTTTATAATTTTAAATTATTTATTCTCATCTGTTTTATACATTTGGACTGATCTTTCAAATAAGGCTATTTACATAACAGCATAACTTCAAATAAAAAATTTGCTTTCTATTTAAAGCTCGAAAACAAAAAATGAATTTCTTGCACATGTGTTCAAAAGATTTTATAATGAAAGAAACAATAACATGATTAAAGTTTCAGTTTTTCAAGGAAAATTAAAATCAATTTCCATTATTGTTGCTTCTTAAAATGAAGCATAACTAAAACTTAGCTTAAAGAGAACTATAGTAAAAAACTCAAATTTTTAATTTTCGTGTAATTAAGTACTGAAATATTTAATGGTTATTTTCTTATTGACTATTGAAAAATAAGATAGTAAGGTTAAACGCAAAATTTTCTATTTGTTAGATTAAAAGATGTCCAAGACATAATTGAAATTTATTATTTTTCTTATTTTTCTATATCAAATATAATTAAAATTGCGAATATAGAAATTTTCCAAATTTAGGAAATAATAAAAACACTGGAAAGGAAATATCGTTTTACGTCTGAAACAGCTTACTATTTTTAATTTTTTTAAAATTCATGTTATTTAATAAATGTGTTATTCACATTCTTTTCTTTCGATAGCCATTTGCACATTCAGATTACTGAAATTTTAATACACCAACAAGACAAATAAAAATAAAAAATAAGTACCTAGTAAACTAGTATCATTTTGTTTGTAAAGCTATGAATACTCTTTCACAAAAGCTCAAAAATCTTGTAAACCAGAAAATGATATATAAATTTAAAATGTAATTGTATTCTTGAATAATGTGAAATTCATGAAATGATGTGAAATTCAGGTGTAAATATTCAAGTAATCTAGACGTGCATATTTACATCAAGTATATATCAAGAGAAAAATATATTAATTCTTTGCTTCATTGTAGCAAGAAACCACAATAGCATTTCCTGAAAAAAAAATTAATTAACAAATATATTTTGTCAATTTTTAACTATTTTTTATCATAATTCTTTATCGTAAATTAAAAAGAATTTTTAAAATTAAAAAACATGACTTTCTTAATTCATGGCAATTTTAATTGTAATGATAAATGTATCGAAATTTAATATTTCTGTTTAAGACCTCGAAAGATTTCCATTATTATCTGCTACTAATTCTACAAAGCAGCTGCATTTTTCACAAAGAATTATGTTGATTAATGTTTTTTTTAATAATCTTGATAAGACATTGGAACATTGACAAAAAAAAATGCGCAAAAATTTTTTTTCAACAATTGCAATGCTGATTCATATTTAAAATGTATAAACAAAAGTCTGTAAAAAAACTATTATTGGAAAAACATGGATTGAAAAATTTCTTCGACTGTAAAAATAAATATCTATAATTTCAACATTAAAAATTAATCTTATAACAATCATAAAAACCAAACGTTTTTTGCAAAAACTAAATAAACTTTGTTTAATATCTGACTAATTTTCACAGATTTCAGTAAGATTTATACAATTTCAGATTTCAATAATAATTAAAGAAGTTTTTCATGTAAAATTTCGTAAATTCATATATTTAAGAAAATTGTTCAGAAACAAATCTTTCAATTTGTTAAACAATGAAATTTTTTATAAATTTATAAAATTATATATTCCAAAATGTATTTCAGTTTTCCTAGATAACTTTCTAATTTTGTGCATTTAGTATAATTAGGTACTTTACTTTTTGCATTTCTTCATAAAATAGGTTTAATTTTATTTTCAAAGTACCTGCATAATAGCTTTGTAATATATAATTATTTAAAAAAAATAATCAGATATTAAAAAAGCTTTTTCCTTTTATTTGAAGCTTGTCTAAATTTTTTTATATGTAAAATTAATATCGTTATGATATTTGCTGAGAACAATTTTTCATAAATAAAATGCCGATATTTAACTTTTATTCATAGTCTGTATACAGCAACCAAGCATATTTTTAACTTTATTTAATTTCAATAACTGATTGTTGATCTCCAAAAGAAAAGACAATATGTTTTATCCATAAAATTATTCCAGGAATAGAGAAAAATATAATCGAATATGCTACAAAGGAAAATTAATTGTAACTTAATCCAAATTTTTAAGTAAATTCTAAATTATATATAAAATATTATAATATAAACTCTAAAAATTAATTGTTAAAAAATACGAAAACATTCAAAAATTAATTAATTTTTTGAAATTATTTTTTCACGAGAATTTCTCACAATTCTTCTAAAGTGATTCCTCGCTTTCAGAAATTATAAATGTGTAGCTTATAAGAAACTTCTCGCATAAATGTTAATCTTTTCAGAAATATATATATATTCAGAATTTTTTATTTCCAGGTGACTAAATTTCTCCTAATATTGTGAGTCAGAGTTGTAAAACTAACGGAAAACAAAAAGCATATATAT
>JAPDSC010163307.1:163803-204221 GCA_026290005.1 Latrodectus geometricus
CTTTTATTTAAATTAAGATTTTATTATTTTAAAATAAAGAATTTACCCTCTGGTTTCAGTTAATTTTTAAGGACTTAAACAGAAATCAAAAAACATTTACTACAATTTTTTACCAATCATTACAGTCAGTATTTAATTTAATTTGAAGAGCAATAAAAATCAAAGATAGAAATAAGAAGAAACAATACAATTCAGTACAAATAAGATAAAATCAAGGAAATACATAAGGACAACGTATTCATCAGGAGAAAGATGGTCAACTACGCAAATAGGACACTCTTTTCTGACAATGATGAAGGAAAAAAGTCTAAAAATCTTTGTGTTATTCTCATTAGGAGTGTCTGTATTAAAGGAAATATATTAAAATAAATAGAATCAAAGCAATGCATTGAAAAATATGCAAAGCAGCGTACTGAAAAATAAGTAAAACAATGCATTAAAAGTATATGTCAAATACAGAAAAATATGGTTGCCAAAAGTAATTAGAAGTAGTCTATTAAACATATTTGTAAAATAGTATACAATTTTACAAATATTTAATTTAAGTTTAAGTAATTTGTATTTTTTAAAAATGTTAATGAAAAAAAAGTTTTCAATTTTTTTTTTTTTAAGTTTTTTTTTTCTATTGAAAAAGAAAAATTTTCTTAATAATTGCCATTTTTTGATTGAAAAATGAATTTTATTTTCATAAAACTAAAAATAAAAGTACAGTACTAGCGCAATGAAATATTTCAGTAGGCATCGTTTAATTTATAGTTGTTAAGCATATCACAACTGAGTATTTTACAGTTTCTACATTCATTCTTATTAAGTGATAAGCCCTTATAACCCCTTACAATGTCACTGAAGTAACACTTTTTGAAGTAGCAACGAGGATAGAATAGGAAGTCAAATTTACAATTCTAGGAAAGCTCGCGTGACTCTTCACTAGCATCTAGTTCCTCCATAACAGTAGAATAATACATTTGAATTAATGCATTCGCTGCATGAATTAACAACAGTTTTGAAAGTGTAAAGTAGATTCTCTGAATTGTAAAATATGTATAAATGAGAAGAATTCAGGTTTCAAATGAACATACCTAGAGTATATTTTAAATTGCACATTGCTAGTTTGGACTTGAATCCTCATGCAAACGCCTCTCCTCTCTATTTAACTTTCTAGTTTATATTTCTTAGTAATTTTAGAAATGCAGTAATACCTGAAATGGATTTATTTATTTCATCATATGAAATTTACTTAAAATTAAAATTAACTATTCTGAATGTAAAAATTAAAATATACTACAAGAAAAGTTCCTTATTTGTTGATTTCGATATGAAATCTAAGTGTATACATATACAGTGTACCATACATCAACAATCCTTTTTAATTAATTCATTTAATATTTTTGTAAAAAAACTCGTAATAAATATATAATATTTATTAAAATTACTTTTTATATAGTTCATTTTTTTAAATAATGTAAATAGGTAAGATTATTCATTTATTGACAAATTTTCCAGATAATTAATCATAATAATTGCTTATAACTGTAAATTATGTTACTCATTATTTCTTCCATGATACTTGTAGCACATTATTCATGCATTTAAGTAAAGAGCATCTTAACTTTTATATTTAAGTATATACAAATTTTAATAAATTAAACAAAAATTGTACAAGTAAAACAATTTAAACACTTATTTTAACTAATCAAGATAAATGCAGCAGCATATATAAGAATTGACACAAAGAAGAAAAACAAAATATTTGGTAGTTTATTTTCGAATTAAAAAATGTAGGATATTATTAAACTTGAAGTATTACATATATTTAAGTATGAAAGTTAAATTATTTATATATTTAAGTATAAAATTAGTAATTACATAACAGGTATTATATAAAAATACATTCAATAACATCTAAGTTGAAAGATCTAAAATCAAATACAATGCAATAACATAAATTATGCATGATTATGTCAAATAAATGTCAAGTCATGTTAGCATGTATTTGATGATCAACAACTATGTAATTCAAATATGTGGGTCAAGAATACAATTTAAAACTAATTGTTAAACAAAATTATTGAAAACATAGTAATCGCATAAAAATATAAAAATTAATAATGTAATAATAGTTTTAAATAAACGTAAATACGGCCGAATATATCTTGGTTAGTTGAATTTCTTATATATATATATATATATATATATATATATATTATTGATAAAACAATGATAAAATAACTTTAAAAATTATAAAAACAGAAGTAAATTATAAAAGTAAAAGGATCATAAAAATTGAAATAAATTATAATACAACATTGCTCATGTAAACTAGGATTTGTTTCCAGTGGACACTGTTTACTTGTCGCTTCTATAATGAAAAAATAAAACATGTACTTATCTGAAGATATTTCTCACATTTAAAATAAGAATATGGACAAAATGAATGCATATATACTCATTTTGCTTACATAGGTCTATCTTTTTTCATAGAAAATTTTACAATATTGCATGTTGACAAAAGCACTATTTCTTTATTATTAAAATTGTTGAATAATGGCCTGTTAGAAATGTTTTGCTCATTTATACTATCAATAATTTATTACCTAGAGAAAACTAACAATTTTTTAGGTATATTCTTTTATTGTAATTATTTAGCGAATCTTTTTAAGATTTTTTTTTTTTTTTTTGAAAAACTATATTGATTAAGAACATCTTGATAAAATATTTATTCACAAATAAGTTTAATATGATTTCAAGAATAAAAGTTTTTATTTTTCATTTAAAAGTTTAGAATCAAAATATGATCCTTTGCAATACTTAAAAGGTCATGTTTTTTATTAATGTTTTATACGTTTACAGCATGAATTAAGCTTAATTTAAATTCGCATTTTTTTAATCATTTATTTAAGATTATTTTTAGAGGTGTTATTTCTTCAATTCAACAGAATGTAAAATTCAAATACAAACCTATAATCATTTTAAAATATGTTAAAAACCAGTTATTTTCAAAAATTACAGAAAGCAACCATTTATTCCCTCCTTTAGTTGTAAAGTATGACATTTAAATTCAAATAATAGCATCAGTATAACTTAATTAAATATTAACTAAAAATGTTTTAAAAACATTGTTTATTTCAACAATACATGTAAAGTTTTTATTTTTCTGCTAATATTTGAATTCATATAATGTTTGAATACAATTCTGCTTAAAGTTATTTATTAAAAGAAAATTTTCAGTTTTTGGAATAAGATGAATAAGAAACCTATTAAACTAATTGAATGAATATAATTATAAAATTTAACATGTAATCAATATACTAGGTCTGGCTTTTAATTTTCAGGACTGACGTAACTGTAGGCGAACGAAAAGCCTGAAGCTGGCGCTAGTGATTGCATATTGAAGAGCGTTTTCTTGCGCATGTGCAGTGCAATCTGCGCCATTTTCAAGTAAGTGGTTCTCTTGGAAAGGTACTTTTAAACGTAGCTCTTAAACTCCTATTGTCAAAGTGAAAATGGAGCAGAGAATTAACATTAAATTTTGCTTCAAATTGAAATCAATATGACCCTGAAACCAAGCGTCAAAGCTCCGAATGGCGGTCTCCAAGTTCACCAAGGTAGAAAAAATTTCGATTTGAAAAGTCCAAAATTAAAATCATGTTAATCGCTTTATTTGATTACGATGGACTCATTCATCATGAATTTCTTCCTCCTAACATGACTATCAATGGACAGTTCTACACAGAAGTTCTCAACCGCCTTCGAAAACGAATTCGTAGAGTAAGGCCTTATTTTGAACAAAATGGGAGTTGGCTGCTGCTACATGACAATGCCCACCCTCACACTGCGTTGCCTGTGAAGCGATTCTTAGCCCAGCATGATGTCGTTGAGATGCAGCATCCACCATACTCTCCAGATCTAGCACACCTACAGACTTTTCCCTGTTTCCTAAGCTGAAAAATTCGCTGAAGGGAACAAGATTTCAGGATGTCGAAGCCATCAAGAAAACCGTAACGTCAGTATTAAAGAGCATTCCAAACGAGGACTTGAAAACTGCTTTCCGAAATTTGTACAGCCGAGCACAGACGTGCATTATGGCTGATGGGGATTACTTTGAATCATATTAAATGACTACGTGTTTAACTTTTTTTTCTTCTGAGTTATTCTATGAGTCCTGGAAATTAAAAGCCAGACCTTGTATATACATTTATTTAATGAATATAAATATTTAAAATCCCGGCTATTTGAAATTTAGAAATTTGCGTCATTTCGGAATTTGAGATGTTACACATTTCATTGAATTAAAATTGAAATTTCTATTTTCACAATACTTTGATTTCTATATTTATGAAAATATTTAGCTAAATTTTAATGCAACATAGAATAAATCATTATAATATTTAAGGCTTTAATTTTCATTCAAATTTCGTGAAATGCATGTTAATCCTGAGCAACCATACAAAAATAAAGTATTAACATTCAAAGGAATTCAAAATTATCCAAATTCTGGATTGAACATATTTCATCTTACATGCAGCCAAAGATTTACATTATCGAACCATTTATTTAAAATAATATAAAGTTGATGTTTTATAACTCATTTAGGGCTACTCGAAGTAACTATTACTGCAAAAGATTACAGGCATAAGAGAAGCAAGTTAGCCTTTCATTGGCGCAACTCTGCCTGAACTCTTAATTTTTCACTAAAACTGTAAGTCTTCGCAGTTTCAAAAGTCGCCTCTTCTTACCATCTCAATCACCTGATTCTTTTCTCTTTCTAGATTATCCAAAATCTCCTGAAAACCACTTTCACAAAATAAGTCATTTTCATTTTAACGGGATTATTGGAATATTTTTACTCTTAGGACAAGTTTTTCTAATATTTACTGCCAAACACTCGAAATTCAACGTCTAACGTATGATTAGAAATGGGGTAAGTCTCTGAAAGCAGTATTTTCTAATCGGTATTTTGCTGTCACTTTTTATAATCAGTACGTTTTACTAAATACCAGTTATTCCTTTTAATTGAATTTATGGTATGCTAGATAAATAACATGTGTTACAACCTGTTACCCGTTACAATGTAATCAGAAATCGGAACCTAGAACAAAGAAATCAGTGCGGATACTCAACTCAATGACCAAGTACTCATCTGAAAATAACCGATTCGGATAGAATGGACTCAACTCGTGCTCGATTATTGTAGAAGAGCCAGCCTGAGCAAGGGCAATTAACGAAGAAAAACGTGTCATTGGTATATCGATACAAAAGATGAAATTAGGCAAATCGCTTTGGTGAGTGATTGGAGAGAATAAATGGCTAAACGTAAGGATTAAGAAAATTCCAATTTAGAAATAATATTATTTATGAATTAAAAATATAATATCCTTGAATAAAAATAAGCATGTTCATTTGCTAGTCATTTGATCTTATAAACAAAATAAATGATTTGAAAAAAACTAATAATAATGATACATATGTTGTGCATTTTTTTAATATATCACGCTTCTTTGATAGTTAAAAAAGATTGATATTTTTGTTTTTCCTTAAGGCATTTTTATTACATTTTAATTTTATACAATTATTTTTTATAAACATTTACAGTTTTACATTTTTAATTAAATATTTAAAATGATCAATGTTTTTCGAATTTCTTTTTTAAATTGAACATAAATAAAATGAATTTTTCGAAATTGTATTTCAATCTTACATTTTTTTAAACCTTTTCTAAAAGTAGTTAAAAAAATGCTTTTATGTTAATAAAAATAACTTAATTTTTTTGTTATTTTCTTCCATTTTAAACCCATTTCTTGCCATAAAAAATAAAAAAATAAAGTGTAGTTAAAATATTTAATATAACTATTTCTCACTCTCTGTTATGCTGCTGAGAGTAAGAAAGCAAAAATAGACAATCTTTCTCTTCTTAAATAAGAATCACATTTTCAGTTCATATATAAAATTTTTATCAGTAATGATTGAATGAGGATTCTGAAAAAAACATTCTGATTATAAATATATTTTCAAGTATCGTCTTTGTTACTTGAAAATAATTAAAAGTATTAAAGAGTTCTAAGGTTTAGAAATTTTAGTCGCCAGAATTTATTATTCCTAATCTATCCTAATTTTAAAAGTGTACTACAAAATTCTCTTCATACATATATTTTCGTTCTTAAGTTAGCTTTAAGTAAGAATTTTCTGATAAAATTTCAAAAATTAATAATCGAATAATTACATTGAATTCTGTGTGGTGTTATTTTCTAGAGTCCTTATACTTCAAATATTGAATTGTTTCCATAAATATAAATGTCTGTTTAATATGAAAAACATGCTCTAATTATTTAGATTAACATATTGTATTTAATAAAGTTAATTAAGTCCTGTCATATTAATCAGTTCCATAGGAAAACTTAATTCGCTTAAAAGTTTTATTAAATAAGATAGAAAATATATGTAGCTAGCCTATTTTACAGTTATATAATATTAAAGTAAGCATCTAAAGTGCTAAAGTGAAATGAGCAGCACTAATACGAAAGAAAGAAAAAATTAATTCTATTCTATAAAAGTTCATTTCAGCATATTAAAGGAATATAAATACTATTAATATTGTATATTAATATTGCGCGGATAATTTTTTATAAATTATGATGCATAATCATATTATTATAATCAAAATTACAAATATTGTTATATTTACACACAATTTTTATATATATAATGTATTTCTGGAATGCTTATTTATTTTAAAGGAATTTCACAGAGAACCTCATCTTGGGGAGGGGGCGTCCCTGGATGGAATGGGTGATATACGTACGGAGTTTTATCCGCAAGGAGTGAAGGCCATTTCATTATATCCAGCTAATGCTAGGAAGGTGACTGGTGCAAAGTCAGACTTCTACCTTTCTGAGGTGCTCAGGGTAGTAATACCAACAGAAACTGTCCCTTTCCCTTACATTTTTGATTTTCTAAAGCTGTACTGATAAATACTGATGGCAGTGAACATGAAAATTGTCACACTGGAAACGGAGTGATTATTAAAACTGAAACTGAAGAAATTTTACTAAAACAACTCAATGTTGACTTCAGTTCCGTCTTTGGGGCAGAAATTTTAGCCATTGACATGGCTTTAGACTTTTCCCTAACAAACAACTAACCTGTGAGATTTGGTTGCTTGTCGATAGTCGTAGCGAAATTCAGTACCTTGAAGATTGGAGGAGTATTGTGAGTAGTATATAGGCGAAAGAACCTGGGCCACTTTAAGCGCTTGAGGGAACCTGGCCCAAAATTGCGCTTGCGGGATTGTGGCCCAGGACAATTCGACACGCGAATGCGCGATTGTTTTTTTAATAATAGAAAAAATTCACTTACCTAACCTCCCTGTAATATTCAACTCACACAGATAGCATTAGCGCGATTGTTTACGAATTGGAAAGTTTTCTTATCCATAACACTGTCTGATGGAAATGAAACACATTTTACTTAAATGCGCGAAAGTGGGGGTTTTTCTACCCACATTACTAAATCTCGTGTATCTTCCATTAGAGAGGAAAAATGCGCTGGCGAAGTCTGATGCCTACTTCGAGTTGTAAACTTTTGCGAAGTTGGAATCCGAATTAGTTAAGATTATGTGGGAAGATAATACGTTGGTCGACAGTAGGAGTTTTTTCTACACGCCTTATAAGGTTTCACATCTCTTCCATTAAAGATGAAAAAATGTTGTATTATAGCTACGACGCCCAAAATTCTGATGATTATTCAAGACTGACACAATTCTCAAAAACAAGTGCGAGTGGGATAATCTTAACCTAGAAATTAAATGCAACGAAGATGAATTTAATGCGTGGCAAACTTAAAAAAAGTTTTATTGTAAGATAAAAACTTTTATATACGTTTTCTGAACAAGAGTCGATGGCTTAGAATCATAATACAAGCAAGATTCTAAACTATCGATTCTTTTTAAGTAAGCACAGAGATCACAGGTTCGAACCCCAGAGACTCTCCAAAAGAAATATATAATTGTTACCCATGTAGATAAAAAAATGATATTTAGGAATATATAATTTATTTACATCCTATATTTTTAAAGAATAGGTTTTGTTCTTTTCAGAACATTTTCCTTAATTATTTTTTAAAATTTTTTTGTTATTCATTTTTTATTTTTTACTTAATTGCGAGAAAGTATATAAACAGCGTATTTTTGGTTTTCGGAATAAAGTGGAAAAAGTATATGAAACTTTTTGGAGCAAAATTATTTCGTTTCTCAATGCCGGCTTCGAAAGACAAAGATGTCGAAACAAATTTTATCTAATGCAGTGATATTACTAAGTGTTATAATTGTAGAATACATAATTTTTCTGATTTATTTGCAAGCGCAAACACCATCGGATCTATCTCAAAAAGTGAATATCACAAACACATCGTGCTTCGTTTCTAAGCATATAGGAAGAAAAATTTTTCTTCATATCTGCTTCAAAAATAAAGAACAGATATTCGATTTGCGATATTTTTTCTCCAACCAAACATTGAATCCAATTCCTGAGATTGTGGGAGTTCAATTAACAGAAAAAGAGTTTAGAAAAGTTTGCGAAATGTGTTGACCTGTTACCGATCATGTTGCTTCGACTTAAATTTCCATCGTCGATGATCATTAATGGTCCCAGTCAAAGCGGAAAAACTCATTTAGTGCGGAAAATTGTTTCTGAGCAAATATACGAAGCACCGATAAAAAAAGTTGTATGGTGTTATAAAATCTTTCAACCCTGGTTTCATGGATTGTGGTAAGTTGTTTTTCAGTTATTGCGTTTTCTCTCTATCTTACCAAATTTTAGAAATCTAAGTTGATAGTTATTTTGAAATGCTTAAACTTAGTTGTTATTGTACGAAAACTAAATTCTTTTATTTATTTTTTAAGCTAGAATAATAGATGATGAGGATTGCGCTCTTAAGAAAAAACCAAAAAAATTTGACTTAAACATCTCTACAGAAATTGAAACTAAAAACTCACAGATACCAAACTATTCTGTTTATTTGGGAAAAAACACTGCTCTTGAAATCAAACACTTTAGAAAACAACATTATTTATGCTTTCTAAAATATAACGAGGCTGGTGATATTAAGAACAGGTTTAATACTAATATTGATCAGATTCCAACAATGATTGTAGGATTGGAAAAAATTCAAGATTTTATAAAAACAAGAGAACTTGAACCTGATACTTGAGTAAGAATGTAAACAATAAGATTATAATTTAGATACATTTAAGTAATCAGAACAGAAAAATAAATATGGCTAATATTATTTTTCAAGAATTGAACTCTGCATTCCATGGTTTTACTCGAACATTACGTGCAAGAACTAATTTTGATTCTGTAGAATCTGCTTATTCCGAACTCAGACCTGTGATTCATAATATTTTAAATACATCAACTGTTTTACGAATTCGTGTTATCATTTGCTTACACATTGTGTTTACAAAAATTTTAAACGATGAATTAAACAACACACCAGTGTATCAAACTTATTATTTCTGCAGTAATGCCTTGCGCATTTTATCTGCTGCACAAATATTTTCCGTAATAGATGAGGGCTTTAGGAAAATTATGAATTCTGTTGATAATTTTACTAGAAACGGAAGCGGATGGCTTCTGCATAAAATCGATTTTGTAGATTTACACATTGGCAATTATGCCAAAATTATTGGAGGATGTAAAACGGTCAAACTACCGAATAAATTATCTAATAAAAAAGCGCTTTTATCTATCAATTGTATTAATAATAAATGCTTCATTTATTGCATATTAGCTGCGTTATTCCCTAAGCAAAAGCATGCTGGTCGCTGTAGCATATACAAAAAACATTTGCAAGCTGTTGATACAAAAATGTTAAAGTTTCCTGTCGAGATAGCAAACATCAAACTTTTTGAAAATGTAAATAAATTAAATATCAATGTTTTTGCTTTTGATGAAGGCATGATATATCCTCTTTACACTAGTTCTCAAAACTATAGAGAAATAGATTTGTTTCTCTATGAAAAGCATTATTATCTAATAAAAAATATAAACAAACTTTTGAAACATAAAAAGTATTTTAATTATTATTGCAAACGTTGTTTGAATGGATTTGTACGAAAACAGACTTTAATTGAACATCAAACTCTTTGCCTTCATAACAAGCCACAACGTGTTTCAATCCCTCAAAATCTGATTTTGAAATTTAAAAATATTAATAGATCTCTCAAACATCGTTTTGTGATGTTTGCTGACTTCGAATGCGCATTATCTAAGGTTTCGACTGTTACTCCAAATGATAAAAAGTCCTTTACATGTGAGCTGGAAAAACATATTCCTCTCTCCTATGCAATGCTTGTTATCGATCAAGATGATAAAATAATTCATCATAACTATCATGTTGGATATGACGCGGTGGAACATTTTCTCTATCAAGCAAAAGAAATATCTTTAAAACTAATTGCTGAATTAAAAAAAGTTAGCAAAATTGAAATTGACGATTCCTCAATATATGATTTTTCAAAATGTATTATTTGCCACCAAAAATTTAAAAAAACTGATCGAATTGTTCGACATCATTTGCACTACCAAAATTTTGTAGAAGGTAGAGCACACCAATATTGTAATTTACAATACAGAAAAACTTTTTTTATTCCTGTAGTCATACACAATAGCAGAAACTATGACTCGCATTTACTTTTAAAATATTTGCCTAAAGAATATGCAAAAGATATTAATATAATTGCTTTAAATTTAGAAAAAATATCTATGTTTACATTAGATCATTTAAAATTCTTAGATAGTTTTCAATTTTTAGACAGCTCTCTTGATACATTAATTGAAAATCTGAAAATCTCGAATCATGAATTCAAAATGTTTGATAGTTTCTTTCAACACAACAAAAACAAGTATTTGCTACATCGAAAAGGTGTATTTCCATATTCATATTGTGATCACATTGACAAACTTCAAACTATTGGTTTACCTCCTCAAGCAGCTTTTTTTAATGTTTTAACACATCAAAATATCACTGAAAAAGATTATATTCATGCTGTAGCCATTTTCAGAGCATTGTGATTATTTACAACTATATCAAAATACAGATGTTTTAATGCTTGCAGAAGTATTTTGCGCATTTCGAACTCTTTCTCTAAAATATTATGAACTTGATCCTGTACATTATATTTCGATAAGCGAACTTACATTTGATGTAGGCTTGAAATTTTGTAAAATTGAATTGCAGTTATTGGAAAACATTAACGATTATATTTGGTTGGAAAGCCAAATGCGAGGAGGAATTTGTCTTGTAGGTAAACGTTATGCTATGGCAAACAATCCTTATGTACCATCCACTTACGATTCTTCGAAACCCCATTCCTATATTCTTGCATTAGATATAGTTAATCTTTATGGATATGCTATGAGCCAATATTTACCTTATGGTAATTTTTGTTGGTTATCTTCAGAGGAAATAAACTCTTTCGATGTGTTTAGTATTCCTCCAAACAGCAACAAAGGATATATTTTAGAGATTGATTTAGAAATTCCCGAAACAGAACATGAGAGACTTAACGATTTACCATTAGCACCAGAAAATCTCAAAATAACGTTCGATATGTTATCTCCTTATGCAAAAAAACTGTGCACAAAATTTGGGCTTAAGAACACCTTTCCATGCAAAAAATTAACACCTAATTTTTATCCAAAAAAACATTATATTGTACACTATTTGAATTTGCAATTTTATCTGAAACAGGGCTTAAAGCTCTCCAAGATACATAAGATTTTAATGTTTTCTCAAAACCCATGGTTAAAAGAATATATTACATTTAACAACTCAAAAAGATTATCTTGTAAAACCGAAAGTGAAAAATTATTTTTTAAAAAACTAAATAATTCCTTTTATGGGAAATGTTTACAAAATGTTAGAAAAAGGGTTAATGTTAAAGGAGCGCTCAGTGTCGAGGAATGTAAAAAGTACTTATCTAGCCCCGCTTTAGAATACTTCGAACCTTTAAACGAAAGTTTAACATTGTTCAAAATGAAACAAACTGATCTAAGATTAGACAAGCCTATATACATTGGATTCACAGTGTTAGAATTATCCAAACTACAATTATATGACTTGTATTTCTCATATTTTAAAAAATTTTATAACTCTAAATGCATCTTGTTGTACACAGACACTGATTCGCTTTATTTACACATAGAAACCCCAAATGTATACGAAGATATACGAAATAACTTTATGGAAATTATGGATTTGAGCAATTTCGATAAAAATCATTATCTTTTTTGTGAAACTAACAAAGGTCGACTAGGAATTTTAAAAAATGAAACTTGTCAGCCAATAAAAGAATTTATAGGGTTAAAACCAAAAATGTATAGTTTGCTATGTGAAGATCAATCAGTAAAAAAAGCAGCAAAGGGAGTAAAAAAAAGTTCTCTTGCTTCTCTAACTCATGAAAAATATAAACAAGTTTTGCAAGAAGAACTTTCTATTAAAGATTTACAGTATTCTATAGTCTCCAAAAAGCATGTTTTAAAAACAGTTGTACAAAACAAAACAACATTGTCTTCGTTTTATGACAAAAAATTTTTAAAAAATGATGGTATTTTAACTTTATCTTATGGTCATCATGAAATCCAACAATGTACCGATTCGGAAGAGGAAACATAAATGCATTTTGTTCTGATTACTTTTTTGTATCTATTTTTCACAAAAAAATAACATGCTTGTTGCTATGACACATAAAATGGATTCGAAAAAATACAAAAAAAAGAGAAAAAAAGTGAAAACCAACTAAATCAAGTTGAAGAGTTTTGCTTACTACAATAATTATAATCATACTAAATCAAGTTGAAGAGTTTTGCTTACTAAATCAAGTTGAAGAGTTTTGCTTCCTACAATAATAATAACAATCATACTAAATCAAGTTGAAGAGTGTCCTTCCCCGGGGAATAGGGCTGATATTTCATAAACTTCAGTTTATGATATTTCGGCGAAACCCCGGGTAAACAAAAAAAAACGACCGAGATTAAGCCATTACCCCACTCCGGGTCTCGGTGGAAAATGGCCTGCTGTTCTTACCAATACTAATTAATGCTATCTGCAGGTATTGAGTTAAGAAAAGCAATTATTCATAACGTAACACAACATTTTTTCATGAGTTGAATCTTATAGGGAAATTAGGTATGTTATTTCTACTGGGCCACAATCCCGCAAGCGCAATTTTGGACCAGGTTCCCTCAAGCGCTTAAAGTGGCCCATGTTCTTTCGCCTATATACTACTATTGTGGATCAAAGAGGCATTCTTGTTTTCAAAAAAAATTTAAGCATTATCATATTCCTCTGCTATGCATTTCCAATGGATATAATCGCATGTTAACCATAAATATAAAGACATTCCCGGCTGGCTTGCTAAAAATTTATCATCTCTCCTCTGTGTTCTACTAAGCCTTTGACTTTCAGGAAAATTTACCCCAGGAATAGGTCTCTACTCAATTTATCTTAGAAATTACCTCTGTCTATCCTTGGTACTGTGACTCTGGCCGTGGAAGTGCTTTGAGCTTTGGCGGTGAAAGGCATGAGCAGATAGTCTTATCTAGGCTCAAATACAAACTCTAAGGCTTTCTCGGAGAAGCAAAGTCTTTCCCACTTGCACAAAGTGAAACACTGATGAAGCCAGTCCTGAAAATTTACTAAAATGTATTGGCTTTTCATGAAGTGACCTTCTGCGCAACCCTTGTTCGGTTCTTGAGGGGTTGGAGGCAAAGGCAGTCATGGACATGATCTGATCCAGATCAGGGGATTAAAAAGAAGAAGAAAAATTTCAAATTTATTCAATATCCTAAGTTTTACTCTAATTTCAATTGTGTAAAAATTAGGATAATAATACAAAATCAAATAAGTATTCGTCATGAACTATATGTATTTAAATTAAAAAGTAGACATCATCGTAGACATCATCGTCATGAGCTATATGTATTTAAATAAAAAAGTAGACATCATCGTGATTGTTTTGAAATATAGAAATTTCATTTTTGCAACTACTTCTTAAATTATTATTATTATATTTATGTACTATTTTTTTATATATTTATGTGGCACATATTTATTTAGCTTTCAATAAAAATGGAAATTGAAAACCATTTTTCACGGGAAACTAAGCATATATTTAACGTTTCGTATGATTAAATTATTGTTTTGAATTGGTTATTTGATAAACGATAGTTTCTAACAGACAAGGAGCAAAATTTTTTATTTAATTAGAGATCACTTAATAGAAAAGCATCTTATATTTAAGTGAAATAAAAACAAGATAAGATTACAGATTTATACACAAAAATCGACAGTTTGAGTTATGAACGAATAATGCTGAGCAATGCACAATTGTGATTTGCTTTTAATATTAAACAAATAAAATCTTTCCATTGCTAATATGGCTATTTAGAAGATGACATGCATAATAATCAGATTTATGTGCTTAACAGCTTTCATTCAAAATTGGTAAGAAATAATACAGTAGAAATCTTCTTTTTTACTTTTCAAAGGACCACAAAAAATTACTGGAAAGTGTAAACGGAGGAAAAACCCTTATGCACAATAATGTAATAAAATACTGAAAATTTACAATCTCTTTCATCAAATGTTTAAATATTAAATAATATATATTACATAATAATACAAAAATTCTACTGATTTTAAAAAGTTTAATGTGGGTGACTGTTTTGAATTCTTGTGACTTCTTTCAACTTGCTTTTCAAGTTCATACACATGGTCAAAACTATTAACATGGCCATCTGCTGCAGAGATAAATTTTTTATGAATTTTATTGTAGAAACTATTTTCTCACAAGTAAGCATACTACTATCACC
The DNA here is from genome assembly GCA_026290005.1 of Latrodectus geometricus. NCBI lineage: Eukaryota > Metazoa > Arthropoda > Arachnida > Araneae > Theridiidae > Latrodectus > Latrodectus geometricus. The sequence continues at coordinate 178,674 of JAPDSC010163307.1, forward strand.
ATCATTGTCTAAATTTACTGTTGTCAAGTAATCTAAGTTTTCTGTTTTTGATTCCATGGCAATTCTCGCCTTTATGTATAAGTAATTATTTGTTTTTTATTCATTTTGCATATCAATTTCAACTTAATATAAAATTTTCGTCATTTACCAATACTTTTTTCATTTTTCTGAATTGTTTAATTGTAACCTAAAAATATAACATAATCATCATTTTTCAATGTGGATTACAAAATGGTAAATTTTAATCGTGACAGTTACTTTAGTTATATAAGATACAACAATAAAATTAAGTGAACAAATTTACGAATGTACTAAAATGATTTAAAGTAGTTTGCTTTTAATTTAACAATTCAAATAAGATCGTTTATTATCAATGTAAGAGCAACTTAAAATGTCGACAAATCTTTAAGGATTGCCACGATTTGGCTGCTGATTTGGCTAAATCATCCAAGATTGGACCAATCTTGGCCGTCAGTAATGAACTAACTTTATTCCATGATTATCCTATATTGGGCTAAGATATTTGCTACTTGAATGAGAATTGTATTATTCATGTATGTACTTTCGAATAAAAATTTGTCAAATTCTTATTATAACTTTTCTAAGCAAACTTTTAAAAATTACATTGAAATTAATTTACTTAGATTATAATTCCTTGACTTAGATTAAATTTACCTATTAATTATAAATTTTCATTTATATATTTAGATTTTATTTATTAATTAATGAATTTAAACAAAATATTAAGATAATTAGGTTGAAAAAAAATTATTAAATTGTGGAGACTGTAAATGGAAAAACATGAACTTTCGTATTAATTGAAAGAATGCTTATTTATAAAAATGAATATGTTTTAAACTCTCTACACAAAAACTGTTTATAGATGGAATAATTTGTATTTCTCTGCTTCATTCTAGAAATCAGAGCATTAAAATAATAATAATTAAAATCAATGAGCTATAATACTAATAAATACTATTTTAATATATAAATACCGGGTTTCAATAACTATCTAAGTAAATTCAAATTTATAAATAACAAAGATTTAAATTAATGTCACGCATGTTAATTAATTTTAACGAGTATATCATTACATTATTTAGTTTATAAAACGGTTATAAAGCTGCATTCTTGTTTTTAAGTGGACAGATTACAAACTAACATATATATATTCTAATTATATTTGGGTTATTATATTTCATGCAGGGGAAAAAGTAAAAATGCTGAATATTTTAAAAGTAATTCTGTAATCAATACTAACCTGTTTTAAAAGAATAACTGCGTCTTTTCCTTATTTCTAATTCATTGTGCAAAAGTAATGTAACGGTAGAAAAAATTGGGCTTATTTCCGATAATAAACTCAGTTTATTCTCACTGAAATTTTGAAAATTTCTGGAAATTTGTAAGTTCTCCCCAATTTTCGTCAACGTTCTCGAAACATTTTAAAAGTTTCAGATAATGCAACGAGTTTTAAAGTTTTATATTAAAAATTTCTTGAAATATTAAAAAAAAAAAGAAGAAAAGGTAACAATTAAATGCTCATGAAAACATCGAAGAAATTAATAGTTTTTCTAAGTTTTAATAAAAGAGCATTACTTTATTTTCTTGTAATAATTTTTTAAAATGTACAATATAATTTCTATTTATTAATAAATTTAGGAAAATGATTTTCCAGGAAAAAGAAGCAGTTTATGGTTAAAGAGCAATTCAGAATAACTTTAAAAATTAATATTTGAGTAAATAACTTTTCATTCTTTCTAAACATCAATTTATAACAAAATAAATATGACTGTCAACTTTTATTCTGATAATCCTAAGGAAAAATTTTAATATCTTTCATTAAATAATAATTAATAGTTCTAATTATTTTCATTCATATTTTAGATTTCCACAGCAAAAAATTTTAATTAACTTCAGCTCTAGACGATAGAACATACATTTCATCACATATCGTTACGTAGTTTGCTACACTCCTTTTCATCTGATAAAATGCAACTAATATAAGTAAAAATGAAAGACTAAGCAAAATATTTTTCATAGAGCTAGGAGTCAGAGCTCCTAACTCAAAGATATTTCTAATATCTTTCTTTTTTTAACTAAACAATATATTTTGTTTTTCCATTTTCTTTCTTTTGTAATTCCTTTTGACTCTTTTCATCAATAGTCATCTATAAAATCCCTTGAACGAATTCTGGATCTAATTTATAGTGTTTACTATTTGAAATAACTTCTTTTAAGATAAATTTGAAGGTAATGTTTCATACATTTCTTCATACAATTAAAAACAGGACGACTGTTAGAAAAGTATTCTGCGATAAATGCCACTAATGTATCTAATAGAAATAAAAATGAAACACAAAGCAATAAATTTTTGACATCTCTCTTTTAATCACTCAAATAAGCTCAAATAAGATGAATTAGTCAATAATAATGTTTTCTTTTAGCAACATACTTTCAATCAAAAAACAAATTTAAAATAAAACATTGCTTTACAAATTCAAAAGGAACTAAATAATAACAACTATTACATCATATAAAATAGAAATTATATGATTTAATAGTTGTTACCATTCAATAAAACAAAAAAGGAAAAGAATGATTTTTAAATACTTTTTCAAACAATCTAAATAAATAATAAACTATTAACTGAGTCAGCATTTAATCTTTAACATCTTACCAACTTGTAAAGTAAAATTTATTTATAGAACTTAGAAACTTTAAATTTTAGATGAAAAATAATTTTAAATCTTCGAGTTTAATGCTGAAATTTTAAACAAAATAACTAAACTATAATCTTTTTAGAGCTAGAATCACAAATTCATTCTTCCTGGAACAAGGATCGATATTCCACTCATAATTTTCTTCGATTTTATTGATTTATCAATCTCTTGACTATTAACACTTAATATATCAGAGAAGTTATTATCAGTGATGTCAATGGAAGATCCTTAAATTATAGGTTGGAAAAAATTATCTGAAACTAGTATTTTCTGGAGGTTGACTAGCTATACTGACAGTAAAAGCTGATAAGTCACTGTTTGTATTTTAAAAAGGCGTACGCTATCATCTTTCGTAAGTATGGAGTTCATTAATAAGACCAAGTGCTCAGTTTATTTGTTTTTTTATTAAACCAAACTCATTGGCACGGCAGACCATCGGAGAACAAGAAAACAGCTAAGGCCTTCAGTACCCATATCTGTTTTCTTGACTGAGGGCCATGAGGTGCAAAGCATACGTCTCGAGATGGTTAGATGGTCCATTTCTTATTATTTGTGCCTGTTAATGCAGTATCCCCAACAGCAATCTTTCATTGATCATGCTTGGAATTTTTTTCGTTGAACTACGAATCTCAAATATTCTCATCTAAAAGGCACGTTCTTATTTCTTTCCTTAAAGTTATTCTGTACTTCACTCTTCTTATTAAAGACCTTTCGGTCTACTCTGTCTACATCAGGTAAGCTACATTTATAGACATCTTGAAGGAATATTTTTGGAGAAATAGGTTACAAGCATTCCTTTCCATAAATGTAAAACAAATGTCTATAATTCATCATGCTTTCACAGTCCCCATTTCCTCCTAGGACAGACAAGCTTGCCCTAAAATTCTTTTTAGAATATTGATCATTCACTCCCACAAATTACCTCAATGTGTGGCTGATAATGGATTAAACTTCCACTGAATAAAATTGAAATTTTTTTTATTTCTTAGTACTTCTCCAATCTTAATATTTTAAATTATATTAAAATAAGTAGTTGAATCTACGATATTCATGCCATTATCACAGTAGATAATCGAGCAAATTTCTCTGTAGGCTACGAACCTTCTAAAGACCATCAAAAATACATCATTTAAAGCAGAAAACACTAATTCAAAGTGAGCTGCCCTGTAGATAGCGTAGGTTAATATTTTATTTACACGTTAATACATCCATATTTTATTTTTTTCTGAGAAATAATGGTCCTGTCATATCGATTCTTACGACTTGAAACAGCAGTATATTCAATTTTGTTCTCTTTATGGGAACCAGGAGCAATTTCTATAGTTTTCGAACTGAAATCCTTGCAATTGACATATTTTGATAAAACTACCTAAGTAGCAAAATAGCTTGGCTTAATATTGGTAAGCTGGCCAAAATAACACAAAAATCAAGTTTTTCCCAATACACAACACGTCAAGATAAGGCTAATAATGGACTTATAATGGGAGCCAAGTTACCACCAGTACCAAGGGCATGCCAAAATAAAGAAAGATTGATACTATCATAGAAGCCAAGATTTCCCCAATGTAAGAAATTCCAAGATAGAAAAAAATATGGGACAAATAACGGGTTTCAAGTTTTTCCTAAATATTATTATTGGCCTTATGTTGAACAGCGAAGTTACTCCCAATCTTGACACGCCAAGAGATAGGACCAACATAGAGAGTTAATTTTCTACAAAAATACAGCATAATGATAGCAAGTTAAATCCAATATGACTGCTAATTTTTCTAAGCTAAGTTTTTTCTTTTTTAACATTAATAATTTATTTACTTACTTATTAAGATCAAATTTCATTTTTAATACATTTTATACTTCCTAGAGTCATTAGAATTTAGTTTAACGATAACCGCTGATAAAAAGAAACTTTATTTGTAAGTTTGTTTTATAATAATGTTTGTTTATTATGAAAATTTCTTATCTGTTTGAACCTAAAATTGTAATCTAAATTATTATTAACAGACAATTTTTTTTTTTTTTCAGAATTGATACTTTTTTAATAGATAGACCAATAAAGGTTGACGAGGTACTTAAAATAATTTTAAATTTGAAATTTAAGTTTAATGGTTTTCGAAAATATTTAAATCAAAGCAAGTACTGAATAGTTTAGGTTTAATAAAGATTCCTATCTTTAATTTATTTGCATAATATTTTACTAAAAACTACTCTGGATAAATAATCAAGGAAACATTATAAAGCTTTGTTATTAATATTTACATTAATAGGCCTCATTTGAAGCATTAATAAATTATTGGTATATTATCTTGTTTTTATAGTGATGACAATGTTTTTTCAATTATAATGTGTTATTAATCATTACGAATTAATATGTACAATGAAATAAAAAATGTTCCAACATTCTTACATCAACTATGAAGCTGTTCCTAAGCTCAGTTCTATTATACATTCTTTAATTTATTTGCATGTAAACTTTCATCATAAACTTATTCAAAGAATAGGGTTATTTATCCTTGATTTGTTGAATTTCTCTGCACTTTAGAATGGGTGAAACGTGGAAAGCTGCAAACAACAATGTTTTTATATCTTAATACTAATAGTTTTCATTTGACTTATTGATTTACTTCAATAATGTTTTTCATTTATCTGAAATTTTAATAATGGATATTTTTGTAATAAGGTTGCTTAATCCAAGCTCAGCTACTTATTTGTAAATTACTGTCTATAAATTTTTGTAAATTGTATTCATTTTTAACATCCAAGCAACAATTGTGTTATGAAAAAATAAAATTTTCTCTGTAAGGCTTGTAATTATCAACACATTATCGTATTACAAATGCAAATTCATATTAAAAAAATTTTAATGCTTCATAATCTAATCTCTCTTTGCATAAATTTAAATTATTTGAAAATAGTAACATATTATCAGCCCAAGGTAAACAAACTTCGAACCACCCTTCTTTCAATCTGACAATCTTTAGAAATTTCTTTTTTACTTGGTAATCAAATTTACATTGGGATTTCATATTGATGGGGCTTTAATGTCAATTAAATCGTTATACCACAAACAAGTTATATCAACTTCCTTGACAAACATTGATGTAACTGTCATTGCTAAATTTTCATGTAGAGTGTTACCTTTTGGAACTTTACCCATCCAGCCAAGCTGAGTTTCAACTGCCACCAAATCTGAAGACAAAATTTTTCTTTTACCTATTAAGTCTTCTAATGCTACCAACTCCAATTAGACCTTAACTAGATGCACAAGTTGAGTTTGCTTCAGTTAAAACAATTATATAAGATCATATTTTTTTAACTCATTCAGTAAAGGTCCTTTGTTTATTGGTTGACCATTTTCTCAAACAGTTGCTTGATCAATATTTCAAAGTTGCAAGAAAAGTTTCTATTTAAATTCTTAAGCTTTAGTCATGTTTGTATTCTTGAATAGAAAAACCACCTAACAGCAAATGTTTAATTGTCTCTTGGTGACAAATTGTATATTGCATCTCTTCATCAATGTTTTTCAAAGTATATGATCTATATCGGCGTCAGTATCACAGAAAAAAACGAACAATTTTCTCTTTATCATCATAAAGCTTTTTCTTCTAAACTCGTTTTCTTATTAGGAAAACAGTCTTCCCTTGCACGATCTTTAATACAAAGTACGTATAACTTTTCAGTTCCTTGGGTAAGTGCATTAATAAAAAGATTAGAAGCTGTTGATGGCTTTTTTTTTTTTTTTTTTTTTTTTTATCTCATTAGGTTCACTATTTCTGAAATGATTATCATTTTTTCTTTTATTGTATTGCCCATGTGTCGCCAAATAGACTCCTTTCTCCGATTCTACTTTAAATTTTATGAATTTTAGCAAGCTAGTCAATATATTCATCCAATGGCTCGCCACTATGGATCATATCAGAACATCTTTGACTTTGCCCTGCTCTCAGTACTTCTTCGACAAATACACCTCAACCAAACATGTATAGTTACCGAATAATAAAATTAGTTTGAACGTTTACTATATATTTAGATCACTGATTAATTAAGCAACATAAGTTTAGTAAATCATTTAATTGACGATTTATAATTATAGAGATTAAGTTAGCAAGGTTAGATAAGTGTGCAACGTGCTCATGAGCGAGAGTCCAACCGGTGTTCTTTTCTACCAGTTTTAAGTTACAGTCTAGGAGAAAATTCGAATCGTGAATTGGTGTTGCCATCTGTGGATAGTAATGGGAGTTCACCACAGGTGTTAGAAAAATCAGACATAAGCACTCTAATCTATTGTTACTCCAAGAGTCTAAGCAATACACTTATCGGTTGTTACTCCAAGAGACTCTGACCCCTAATTTGCGATTCCAAACTTTCATTAAATACACAAAAATTTGTCGAAGAAATTTGCTAAGCAGTTTTTAGTACCAATTTTAAAAGTTCAAGGGCGTGGAACTCAATCATTTAAAATAAAATGAAATTTTAAAGATACAACTGGTTTGCTATAATTTGCTCCGATTGGCGTAAATCTTTCTACTGTTTCCCTAACATGCAGTCCACTAAAGGTAGCCTGTATCAGATATTCAAACTTGCTTACAGTTTCTATATCTAGATCATTCTGAACATGTTGAGATTAGTTCCAAAATGTAAAATGTAAATTCAAAATTCGAAAAATTGGTGTAATTCTAACTTTATTAAATTAAATTTCCTTTTTACGATACTTGATTCAAGAGTTTCCTCTTGCCATAATTTATTTTCACCATTTCTAATTCATACTATTTTTGTTTTTCCATTTTTTTCTTTCTTTTGGCATTCCTTTGGACGTCTTACATCAACTGTCGCCGACAAAATCTCTTGAACGAAATCTGGATCTTATTTATAGCGTTAGCTATTTGCAATAACTTCTTTTAAGATAAATTTTTTAAGGCAATGTGTCATAAATTTCTTCACACAAAATAATTAAGACCTCATTTTTTTAAATAACTAATACCTTTAAACATCATGACTGTCAGAAAAGTGTCCTGTGGTGAACGCCATTAAAATTACTAATAGAAATAAAAAGAAAATACTAAGCAATATACTTCTAGCATTTTTCTTTTAAATAGTCGAATAAGCTTCAAACACATCAAATTAATGAATCTAAAATAATATTTCGATTTAGGAATATATTTTCAATAAAAAACAATCTTAAAATAGAATATTGCTTACAAAACCCAAAAAAACTAATCTATAAAAGCATAACAAAAATTATTAAATGTAATAAATGTTACCATTCAAAAAATACAAAAGTAAAACTATTTTCAGATAATTTTACAATTTAAATTAATAATATATAAAATATTAACTCATTCCACATGTATTATTTAACATAATACAAAAAAAAATCATTTGAATGAAATATCGTTGAATTTATTTTCTCAAAACTCCCAAAATTTCTTGTTTATTCCTAAAATTTCCGAATAAATTCCCGCGTTTCTAAATTCTTCGGAATTTTACATCTTAATGCAAATGCTTCCTGGTATCCGAGTTATTTTGTTTATCATGTAACTTTGATAGAATTATCACACCAAATTTATTATGTTGCAAGGAATAATTACTTATTTATAATCTTCTCCTTCCAATTTTTGCTTTCTTTAACCCCATAGAAACAATAACACGAAAACAATTCAAAAGAGTTATTGTTTGCCAGCGAAGAGCTTCTGGCCGCTTAATTCCCTCTGCTAAAATCTAGTGTGTTAAGAAATTGAAATTTCTCCTAAAAATAGAAAGGTGACCTATATTTGATATTTTTTGCATTTTTATGGAAATATTGTACGGAATTATCTATGCACATTTATTCATATACCTATTATATGTGTTCAAATACTTTAATCGAAAAATGCAACGTTGGTATCGTGAGAAAATGATGCCAACCAGCAGATCTACCCGTGGTTTGATTGTATATTAAAGTTTCAAGTAGGTTGGCTCTTTTTTTTCAGCTATATCGGAAGATATTGCCAACCAGTCGTATGGTCAACTTATCTTCATTTATTGGTATAAAATGAAACTATTAGTAAAACAATTATTTTTGTTGTGAAAATTTTAAGTATTGATATTTTTTTACTTTTTTCTAGATATATACCATTTTTATAATTTTCATTTAGAATTTTGGAATTTTTAAACTACTTCTTAGTTTATTTACAAATTAAAAATGATTTAAATAAAAATAATGTGGTAAAAAAGGTAAATTGGTGTGACGTATTTCTTCAAAGTTCAAATAACAAGATAGATCTAAACAAAAATTATTAAAATCTATATATCTAATTGTTGATTCATCTCGTAGTATAAGTGCTATGAGCATTTAAAGACTGATTTTTATATATTAACATATGCTTGCGTTTTCGTTTCTATTTAAATATAAATTTTTGACTTAGAATAAAATGTATGTTAATATTTTCTTCTACTGAAATACATTTTCACCCTAAATTTCTATTTATAATTCTTAACTTTATTGGACTAAAATGTTAATTCGTTAAAAATGTTAACAAATTTAAATTTTTATTTTTTTTCTGTAATAGTTTCGTTTTGTTTTGCATTGAAGGGAGAGATTGATGAACATGAGAGAATTTTTGTTTTTAGACATATTATCGATAAACATAATAATCAGATGGTTAAATAAGGTTGTAATTATAACGCTAAAGATTTCGAATTTCTTTTGCCTATACCTTGCATATTTCTTTTTTAGTTTTATAAATGTAATTTATTATATCATATTTATTTCTTTTAACTACCTTTTTTGTACATCTCTAAATTGGTTGCATTGCATATTCAAGCCATGCCTTTTATTTTGCTGTAAATTTTTTTATCTTAAAAATGCATGGTAGAAGATCACAGACTATTTTTATGTATTAAGTTCATCTATACAGGTTAGATTTACTGTATGGTCACCTTTGTGGCAATTTTTCCACATTTGACGATAAATAACAATTTCTAGCAATTTTTTTTTATCGCACAAGCAGTACTTTTCAATATTCTATTTTTTAAGTTCACTGTTGAGCAAAATTGCCAAGGTTTTTTATGAAATTTTGAAAACATCGCCAAGGGTGACCATACAGTAAATTTTTACCATACTACTTAAATTTTGGTTTGATGATGCATAAAATTTGTTAGAGAATCTTCTTTAATTAAAGTAATGGTTAAATGAGGTGTCCATTTTATTTTCTGCAATTTCTATTTTGTTGTGGTTTTTTATATGAATGTTTTATTATGGAAAACATGCATCGTTGTTGGCAGCTAAATCCTACGAGTTGGGTCCTATAAGAGATCAAATGGTCAAACTTGTAGATTACTTTCCAGAATGAATTTGTGTCATAACCTGATGTGTATTAGTATAGGATTTGCTTAGAGCACCCCTTGAAACTGTTGCTATGCATTTCTTCAATTTTTTTTTTTTTTTTTTACATGAAACATTTATGTTTGAAATTGTCATGTAGAAAAAAGAAATTTTATTTTCAAAGTGAATAAAATTTGTATTTTTGAATTTGTGTGTCACAAGTGAAAGATATGGATGGTGATAAACTGAATTTGTTTCTAATTTTATTTCTCTAAAGGGATGATTAAGTGAGTACTTTCTGCTTGATATTCAATTGAAATTGGAATTTTATGTAATTTATTAACTTAAATGTAGACATTTTTGACATTTATTTAAGTTTATTTTGACTTATAATACTTGTTAATTAGGAACTGAATTTTCGTAACAACAGTTATGTATGTTATTCATATTGATTTAGCTTTATTTGCTGGTTGTTATATTGTGTTGCAATGGGTGTTTTTAAGAAAGGCTTCTCTGCCTGATTAATTCGAAACCCTTATTTTCATTAAAATGCATGTTATTTATGTTATTGATTTAGCTTTATTACCCAGTTATTCTCCTATGCTGCATTGCATTGCAATATATGTTTCTTAAGGTGAGCACCACTGCCCTGTTAATTAGAAATCCCAGTTGGCATAAAAATGTAAATTATTTACATTACTGAATTTCCTTTATTGCCCAGTTGTTCGCCCATGGTTGCATTACTCAAAAAACTTCAAATATATATAAAATATTCAAAATTGAGAGCAATCAGAATTTTAAATAGAATTACTGAAAGTGGTGGGATTTAGGTAGATAAGATTGTTGCAGCTCTTGCTATGGAAACTGGGCCTAGCCCATACCAGCTTGTAGTATTTTTAATTTTAGTTCTAATGGCAAGTCATTAGGTGTATTTGAAAATGTTTTTGTGACTTAAAAAATAAAAGGAAATAGTCTTCATCAGGATATTATTGTTTTAAGTAACATTTTTTTACAGTACATAATATATTTATATTTGTAAGAATTATCCCTTTTAATGTTAAGACAGCAGTATGTGTGCTTTTCATATAAAATTTCCCTAAAATGATTCCCATGTGTGTATATATTATATTATTTTCATAGATTATTTTTGCAACTTTTAAAAACTCATTTTTAAATGTGTAATTTCATTCTCTGCAAATTATGTATAATTTAGTTATAAGATTTAAATAATTTAACAGCTAATTATGTGTGTGTTTTTTTAAATTTAATTTTGAAAAATAATGTTTTTAGTTACTTATATAATTTACTTTAATACATTGTTTTTATATTATTAAGTTATATTACTTAATCATATAAAAATGATGTTTGTATAAATTTCATGATGAATGTCTATAAAATATTTACCAAAATGTTGAAATGATATTTAGCAGATATGCTATTTTAACGACAGATTTCTTAAGTTTAATAAAAATTAAATTACTAATTTTACTAAATTAGAAGAATCACACATACACTCATTTTATGTGATAATTTAAGTATAGTCAAAATACTAATAATTAATTTGAGATACATAATTTATGATAAGTACTTCAATTATAAATTTCTCTTTAGTTTTTTCATTTAAATTCAGTAATTCTTTTAAGTTTAATATAATAAATGTATAATATTTTTTATTTCAAATTTAATTTTTGTTTCAGATAAAGAATCTATGTCTGATGGTGATATGGTGAGAAAGATTATCAAAATAAATAAATAATAAAATTTTTATGTGTGATATATATTAAATTATTTTTGGGGAATTATAGTAATCACAAACAAAAATGGATTATTTCAGTTTTTTTCAACATGTCTTACAAACTGAAGCCAAGCAATGTAATCTTAATATGAGTAAAATAGTCACTTACAATACTGAGATCAGTGGACTTGATGTTGTTTTTGAAAGTCCATATAATAGATGTGCTTTTATGTACAAATATGGTACTGTCTTAATTAGTTTTATTAAAAATTGTATTACTAATTTCCTAGATGAATATTCAGAACTTAAAAATTTACTGTTGATGTGGAAATCTTGTTCTAATTTAAAATTATGTTCATTGAGCTGTGGTCCAGGGTTAGATTATTTAGCCTTCACAATAGCTTTATCTGAATTTGTGAAATCTGATCTGCTGCCCATTTTCAAAGATGTAAACATTGTGTCTAACTCAGCGCAGTGGAAAGGAACTTTAAAGATTATAGTTGAATCAATTAAATTTGGCTACCTAAAAGGTTTTCCAATTTCTAAATTATGTGATAATTTTAATGTAATACAGGATTCATTGAAGAAATTTTCTGAAAGACAGAATGCTGCTATTAAAAGTGCAAATGTTATTTTAATGGTTAGAACTTTGAATCTTCAATCACCTGATGTATTATTTGAAGATAAAAAAGCATATTTTCAGGTAAAACATTCATTTTCTTGAAAAACTATGTTAAAATAAAACTAATATATTTTGTTTTGTTAATTATCATCACTAAACATATTTATTTAATTATATGAACTCTAATTAATCTGTATGACAGGAATGAAAATGATATTTTTATAGTTTATCAAATAAAGTTGATTATGTTTGAAAAACTTGTATTTCTGTACTTTTTTTTCCTCTCATTATGAAAAATAAAATTATATGATTCCCATTACAAATTTTATTTTCTAAGCTCATATATCTTTACTTTAATAAATTTTAGTTTTTTTTTTTTTTTTTTTTTTTACCTTATAATTAATTATACAAAACTGATTAAATATAATACAATTTCTCCCCAAAGAGCATAAAATTGCAAGTATAAAACGTCTCTTTAATCAGTGATTTATGTATGTTGTACATAGACTTAAAATATCTTAAAAGTTTTGAAAATAGAAAAAAAAAAAAAAAAAGAATTTATGTGTTTAAAAATATGAACAATATTAATGATTTTTGCTATAAAGTATGAAATTCATTCCTGTCATATTTTATAATTTTATTTTTATCATTTGTTTACTTTATTATGTGTTTTATAGCTGTTTCTCTATTTTACATTTGAGACCATTTAGGTTTTATCTTAGTGTGTTTCAATGCTCTAAGAAAATTAGTAGACTTATCCATAGAATTTTACATTTTAAATATTTCCAGGGATATAAAAGTAGTAAAATAATTTTGCTCTTATAAATTTAGAAAATAAATTCAACAAAGTATTTTAAGTATTCTTTTTGAAATATTGTAAAATTGCCATTATGCAGACAGATTTGTTTACATTATTAGACACAATCACATAATTTTTTTAAATTCCTCATGACCCATCTAATAAAATTTATTTAATAATCACAGCAATAAAAATTTTATCTTTTTATTAAGCCAGAAAAATGTACTTATTTTTGTGACACATTCATTATTTATTATTTTAAAAGTTGGCAATACAATATCTCTTAGCAACCAGTAAAAGACTTTTGCAAATTTTTTATTCTTTATGCAATTACTTCAAATTACTGTTCTCTAATTTATCTTGTTTTTGAATTTAATGTTAAATTTAAAATTGATATTTATTAATTTTGTTAAAAAAATGCAGTTGTATTATGCAGCTATAAATTAAATTATGGGTTTATCAATGTCATTATTTATAAACAAAAAATTTGTTAATTTTTTTGAAATGGAGAAGAATAAATATTTGTCTCCAGAAAAAGTGACTCAAATTCAACATATTAACTGAAACTAACTATAATTTAGCAAATATCTGAAAAAATGAATATACATCAAAATTCAGTGAATAGGATTAAAATTTCTTTGTTGGAAAAAAGGTTCATATTCCAAAAACAGTAGGAAAATATGGTATAAAACCAATTTTAACCAATAGAAGTGAGAGAAAATTGAATTTGTGTCTCTCAAAAACCAAAGACTTACATCAAAACAATTGAGTGGTCGAATGAAGCAAGATATAGTTAATATTGCCTCAAATTCAGTGAGAAGAATTTTTTCTCAAGTAGGATTATTTGGAAAGACAAACTAGTAAAAAAAAGATAAAATTACTCTGAAAATGGCCAGAATGTTTGTTCTTTAATAATGTGAAATCTGTTACAATCCATAAGTTGAAATGAAACTCCATAAGTTTAGTTTGAAATAATATTGTTTATAGTTTGATTTTTTTGTTTTACAGCAGTTTAATTACTTTATTAAAAATTTTATTAGATTCTGGGTGTATTTTAGTGATGAATCCATATTAAAATTTAATTCCTGCATGTAATGATTGTTACTTCTACTTCAACTATAAAACTTAACTTTAACCTTGTTTTTATTATTATTTCTTACCTAAAATTTTGCATTGGGCTTGCTGACTTTTTATTTCTTGTGTAGAGAAGTTTACTTAAAACATTTTGTGTAAATGTTAGAAGTAATTTAAAAATCCATGTTTCAAATTTCTAATAAATGCAGTTAATATATCCAAAAAAAGAATAAGAAATTCAAACCTGAATGTGTAATTCAGTCTGATAAACATCCTACAGAAGTTATGGTGTGCAGTCTGTTTTCTATACATGATACAGGTCATCTGTACATTCATTGTAGAAGGAATTTTGAAGCAGGTTTAATATAAAAAAATTCTTGAAGCCCGTTTCATATGCCAAGTAAATGATAGGTATGAAAATAGTGATTCCATTTCCATGCATGACAAAACACTGTTAAAATTCTAAAAAAATTACAAAATTTTTGGAAGAAAAAAAGATTTAAGTATTGCCATTGTCTTGGAAACTGCCCAGATATGAATACCGTAGTAAACTTATGGGCAATTGTCAAGTAAGAATTTAAAAAAAGAAAAATAATAATAATAATACAAAGCAAGCATTATTTGAAAAGTTCGTCAAAATATGGCATCATAATGCAGAAATGAAAGAAGCATGTAAAATTCTAGTAAGAGTATGCCAAAAAGAGCTGAAATGTCCATTAAGAGAAAATAATGTTTAAAAAATATTAAATTTTACTTAAACAGTTTATTATATTATACAAATACAGTGGTTAAAATGACAATGCCCTTTGAGTCTAATAATGTGATAATGTATTTTATTTTCAATGGTAATTATCCTCAAATGAGGGATAATTACAATTAAATGATTGCACCACTTAAGTTTTAAGCATGTATATTATTATGACAATTGCAGTGACATTGATTATTTAATCCAAATAATTAATGAAAATTTATTTTTATTTTAAATTATATTGATATTAAGACAACTTCAATTAATTTTAACAATACTTAGTCTAATATTTTGATTTCAAAAAATATTTGTCATTTCTTTGTTGTATATATCATATTTAATAAATATGTCTTGTCATATTTTTAGGAATTAATAGATGCAGTGGAAACAGATAGCATTCTTTTCTGCATTGATACTAAACCAGGTGTTTCATTAATGTCACAGATTCTCAGCTATATTCCTGGAGAATATATTTATGGGCCAAGTCTTAACAATATTTTCAGACTACCCGAAAATTTTCCTGAAATTTACAAGGAAATCTATGGTTGCCTTCCCATTATTTCTGCACGTGGTGCATTCTTTGTATGGAAAAAATTATCAAAAGATTCTTGTATAGAAAATTTTCAACCATCAGTACTTCATGATAATCTGTTAATGAATACTGAAGCTGAAGTCAAATTGAAGAATGCATCAACTTCCAATGAAATAAATATTCATGCTGATGTAACATCTCCTGTTGGTAATACAAGTGCATTACCAAATTTGTTTAATACTTTTAAAGAAATGAAGGGAGAAAATGATCTTGAACTTTTAAAACATCGTAGCTGTAATTTTAAAGTTTTTCATGAAAATTCATCAAATTTAGAAATTTTTAAAGAAAAGCACTTGTCAAATGAAAATTCTTATGAGCTTACATTTTTGTTAGATCAATATTACAATTTTAATAAAAATCCTTGTGTAGATGGCACACAAACTGAAAACACTTGTCAAGATTCTACTAGTGAAATCAATTCCAAAACGTTGTTGAAAAATGGAAATATTGAGTGTGATGTTAGTATTTTACTCTCAGATGTATGTGATGTAGTAAGTCGTGTCTCCAGTTCTTTCATTCCCAATAATTTTGCTTTAAAAAATGAAATTTACTGCTCTAAAGAAAATGTGCAAAGAAGTTGCAGTGAAATTTCAAACCATATTGATTCTTGTGAAATAAAATTGAGTGATTCTTTGTGTAAAAATGATGAAAAATCAAACACAAATCAGTTTGCTCAAATAAGTTACTTAAATAAACTTACAACACCCATAGAAAAAGAAGATTGTGAAACAAAATTTAATAGCAGTGATGCTTCACAATTAAGTAGTGCTGATGGGACAACAAAAGCAGTTAAAAGGGGAAAACGAAAAGCAAAAAAACTTCAAGTTTCATCTGTTATCTCTAATGTTCTTGAAAGTAGTTCAAATCCATCTACTTATAGCTCTATTACAAAGAACAAATCCGATCAAATTAAAAATATCAAATCAATTGATTCAAACAACTATGATGTTAGCAAGATTCTACTTAGCAGTAAAAAAATTCCCTCAGAAATCAAAAACCCAAATTTTAAATTAAATATGGGATCTGTTAATGTCATACCTAATCAATCCATTTCAAAAAAGTCTGTACAATGTAGTACTGATTCTATTCCTAAAAATTCTAACTCAACTTCAATTGAAGATTTGACTAAAAGAATTAATGAACTTGTGACATCATTTGAGCTCATATTAACTCAAAATCAACAATTCCAAAATCTTCATGAAAAAATATGCTGTGAAAGATCAAATTGCACTAGCAATCCAAGATTTCACTCTCGATCAACAAATACAGATTCTGCAATGAGTGTTAATTCTGATTCTCAGACCAGGTTCCAACTTCTAAATTCAACTGTTCCAGTTAATAATTCCACTGTTGAAAAATCTTTGAAAATTAATGATAATAATCAAAAAATAATTTCTGGAAATCCACAAAATGCTTGTGGTCATAATGCTGAAGGGTTTTCATGCCATTCTGGTATAAGGCATCAACAACAACATTGTTGTGCAGATATGAGTAGCAGATTACAGATGTGTACTTCACACATGCATGAATGTTCTTGCTGCAAGCCAGATTGTCATTTACACTGCTGTCACCATTGTATTGAACAAAGTCTTACACACTGTAATCATTCGCTCAATATACAAGGCTGTCAGGGTCATTCAAATTTGAATGTTCCTAACATTGTTATACCATTACAAAATATTAGTGATAATGCAATTGCTGAAATCATATCAGCTTTGAGAGATAAATCATAAATAGAATGAAAACATTTAAAAACACATATTTTATAAATATATAAATGCATATATTTTGTAATTTTTTAAAAATAATTGTTTAAAGTGCCTTTTTATTAGATATATTTACAAAAATATTTTATAACTTTTTACAATTGTTATACATTTACAGTAACACAATCAAATGTATTTGAAATTATTTTAAAGTTTTCTCTCAAAAAGGGAGATTCTGAATGTTTCTGTTGTTTTCTAACATATTAGTTGTTTTGTAGATGTTTATAAAGATGCTGGAAACTAATGTTCTCAAATTTTTTAACTTATGAGGTAAAAAATATTAACAAAAGCTAATTATGCAATTATTTCTATGTATTCATTAAACTCAGCAAGATATGCAAATATCAACTGTCTTAAAAGTATTATAATTACCATTGAAAAAAAAATTTTTTTTTTCAAAATAGCTATTACTTTTAATTTATATAAATCAATCTTTTTCTTGCTTTGGTTATCAGTTTTATTAATATCAAAATATAAATAGGGTTTTTCTATTATTAATAACAGCAATTTCATTATTGTGAATAATCATTCTAATAATTATTTGTAGATCAACAATTTGTGCTGAAATAAATTTTCATTGATAATGTTTATAATTGATCAAATCTTGAATGTTTCTGAAATGATAAAATTTAAAAGCATTGGTTTATTCAAAAATAAATTTAAAAGATAAAAAAAATATTCTTATATAGCAAAGCTCTTATGTAATGCATGGAAGAAAATAATTGTTGTCTTAACTCAAAGACATTTTTCATTTTAAAAAATATGCCGTTTCTTTAACTTATTTTTCCAACTATAATAAATTTATAAGTTTTCTAATATTTGCCATTTTTTATTTATGGCATATTGTCATTTAGATTAAATAGAAAAATGTAATTGCCAAAACATTAAATTTTGCTTTGAAACAAGTGTGATTCTATTCCCTTACACTGAAAGACAGAACAAAATTAAGGATAAGTCAAAATCATTATAATTATTGCTTTCCCAAAGTTAAATCTAAGCATTTAAAAAATTAATCAAATTAAATATAGTACGAGTTTTGCCATTTAACTTCTTAAATTTTTTAAATTCTTATAAAATAATTTATGGAAATCAAAATAAAAAATTAGTAATTAAAAATGCTTATATGAAACTCAACTCTTTATTTACTAGGAGAGAAGAATTCTGTATCTTTTTTAATAAAAGATCATCTTAAAAGGAAAAGTTGTTGTAACAGTATATGAAAATTATTTTTAAGTGTTGTTGTACCAACATAATTACTACACTAGTTAAATACATATCATATTCTTGTTTTCATTCATAATTTATTTAATCCATGTTGAAGATTTTTGTAAATTATTAAAAGGTTAATTGGGATATCTAAAATAATATACAGTGTCCAAAATGTACAGTATACAGTTCTCAGTTTTTTTAAATATTAGAAATATATTTTCATGTCTATTTATCTCAAAGTTTTTACAATATGTAGTTAGTTATAGATACAAAATTTGTACCTAAATTTATTTTAAGTGTTAATATGAGACACTTAAAATAAATTTAGGTACAAACTAAAGAAAAAATAAATTTTTATACATATGGTCTAAATGTTGTATTAAACTTTCTAAAACGTTTTTATCAGCACAAATTAATTCCTTGAATTTTGAAGTAAAAGTAATGTTTTTTTTTTTAAGGATTAATTTAGTAATTAATCCATCTAACTAACAGCTTCACAAAATATCATTCAACATTTCATTCAAATTTTATATATATATATATATATATATATATATATATATATATATATATATATATATAATGTTTGTATACAAAATCCCTTCTGATAGTGCTTTCATGTGTAAACTGAAACTTCTAAGTTTAAAGCATAAAATTGTACATATTGCAAAATAATTAACAGCTTCTCAAGAAATATTCTACATCATGAAAAGAAGTTTTATGTATATATTTACTAAAAATAATTGAATGAGGCATGTAATGCTTAAAAATTCTTTTTAGCTATGAAGCAATTAAATGTCAAATTATATTCAACTTCAGTTTTCTCCTTCTGCACAAATTCTCCTTCTATTTTTAAAAATAATTAATTCCAAAAACACTAAAGGAATTGAACAGTGGAATTTCCCAAATATTGATCACACGATCTTTGTCATGCATAGATCTGTTTCTATTGTATACTCATGATTTTTGTAAATTATGAGTGCTTTTAATATTGAATCAAAGTTTATCATTTACTAATGAATTTTATTCCTGTGCTTTTAAATACATATACTATATCTTTATCAGTTTTTAAGTTTTTAAAAATTTATTTGCTATCCATGAAAATTTGTTTTCATTTTTCTGAATTTTTTAATATTTTGGAATATTAAATTCATGTAATTCAATATTAATAATTATATTTATTGACACTTGTCATGGTAGGATTTCTTAAATTAAAATTAATACATTTTATTTACTGAACAAATATGATCTAAACAATTTGTGTTTATCATGGAGATTTATCTATGTAAAAATAGTCTAAAATAATTTTACATGTAATAAATATTTTATATATGAATTATGATTTACAAATAATTTTATATAGTTATAATTCATATTAAATTATTTATTACAGCTATTAATTTTCTTGTGTATTCTTATTTTAAAATAAGAATTCATGAAAACATTTAAAATGTAAGATTTTTCAGCATTAAAAAATTATAGTTTTACAAAAATTTTGCGATGAAATTTTTTTTATCTGTTGAAGTTAAAAGAATATCAATTAATCAATTTTTGACAATAATTATTTGCATTGCAAATCAAAATGTTTTTAATATGATTTAGATAAAATTGGGTAATATTCATGCTTTAGTTCTCTATTTGAAATATTTTTAAACTGCATGAAATTTAAATATTTTTTAAAACTTTCTTATTTAAATTTATTTTTATTAATAATTTAAGTAAATGATTTTTTAATATTGTAGGAAAGATTTATTCTAAAAAGTATATTACTTTAATTACAGGGTTAAAAAAAATTTTTAACTCACAAAATAAATGGTTGATAAATATTAAAAAAGCATGCAAATAATTATTAAATATGTAAAATTCTTCTAGATTAATTTAAAAATGTGACTTTTTTGTTACTTTACAAGATTTTTCCAGTTATATGACCCTTTATACTATATTTAAGTTGAATATTTAAAATTTCTTCTATTTTGCTCTTTTTGTGCTTAACAGTGATAGTGAAAATTTCTTAATTTTTATGATTAAAAAATACTTAAAAATCAAAAATATTTTATTTAACAATAAATTTATAAAATCTATATGATACAAAATTAATGAAAAAATATTAAAAAAATGATTTATTCATTAAATAAATGAACTGTTATAAACATTGAATTCATTCATAATAAAATTCTTATAAAAAAAAAAAATCAACATGGATTTACAATTTTCTTTGTTTATGTGTTTAAGCATTGGAAATAATTGTAAATGACATTTTCAGCATAATCAAATAAATCAATGTTTTGAAAATTCAAGATTATACTTGGTTTCTCACATGTGATTTAAAAAAATATTGACATCATTATAAATAATTTAAATTAACAAACCTTTTGGATTATAAAGATTAGCAAAATATCATTATTTCATTGCCAACAAATATATTAAATGCTTAGAAATATTTAAAAATTGCTTGCTTAGTAATAATTTTTTTTAGGAAAAATAGCCTGTTTTAGAACTATCAAATAAATAAAAATGTAAATCAATATACTACATACATTTTCAAATATTTTAAGTTCATACCAATAAGGATTTTCATAGCTAATGATATCTATCCTCTTCAGTATTATCCTTACTAATTTCATCCATGCATTTATGCATCATACAATGACAGAAGTTGCTATGAATATTAATACAAGAAAAGTGACAAGTGAGCAATGATGCTTATTTTAACAGTATTTCTCTATTCCTTGCTTACTTGCAGTGCTCATGCATTGAAAATGCTTTCTAGAATTTAATTGCAAAATAGCAAAATTTCCTAATTAATTATTAGATTGTCTGCAGAATTATTTAATAAATCCAGCTTTCCTTGTGTTTCTATATAATGTTTGTCTTGAATAGACACAAATTGAGAATCATATTTTTTATTTTCAGGCAGGAAATTTAGATGCATTAAATTAGCTTTTGGGATGGTTGTACCATTTTCACTAATTGAATAAACTGGTATTGCTAAAGTTTATTTTAAAGTTAAATTAGTTGAACTGTGTACTGAATTGATCATTTTTGAGTCTTTAGCACAAATCACATTAACCATGTTTAGAGATTATTTCCAATTTTGATATAGTAATAGATATAGTATATTTTGATATAGTAATAGAATCTAATTTTTCGTCTTCCTTTGAATTATTTCTCAGCCAAATTCCAAAGTGAGCTTTTACTTAACACAGTGTTTTCCCACCAATAATGTTGATAATTTCCTCATTATAATTAATATTATCCTCATGAATTTCAATGGAACCATAGATAAAATTTCCATGAACAGCAAATTGACTAAAATAAGACAAATTTATTGCACTGTCTATTAGAATTACTAATGCATTAGACTTTTTAATGCCAAAAGTAGTGTCTGCAGAAAAAAAAATTTTTTTTTTTTTTAGCACACGTTTATATCTTTACATCCACATAAATTTAAAATTAAAAATAATTTGTTCTAGTGAATAGGAAAAGAAAGATGAAGTTAGATGTTAAATTAATGTAAAAAAAAAATATATTATCAATAAATGATGCATAATATTCTTGCTAATTTATGATTTAAAATTACAAACTGCTTATATAGTTTAAGTTTTGTAATGATTTTTTGCCAAACGTATACACAGACAAATTTATCGATGACTTTCAGAATTAATAAAAGTCTTTAAAGAAATTGTATATTATATAAAAACAAATTTGTACTAAGATTCCTAATAGTATATCATTGGCATGTGTATTTTGAAAACTTGACATTATGTCTTAAATAATTTCCTTTTCTGATATTTTTTTCACTTAAATCATCAATCAATTTTCACGTTTTAACCAATTAAATGCTTTTGATTCTTTTTTCTAGTAGTAATTTAATTACCCCATATGAAGTAATGTGCAAATTCCTTTGTGCTTCATCATTAAGATACTCTTTTCTGGATATTTCAAATTTTATAGTATTACAAAAAATATTTCTTTTAATTACTAACAAAATTATTTTAAAACTTAATAAAATTAATTTTTTCTATCATTCTTATGTCATTAATTTTAAATTCATGAAATTATTTTCAAACTGAGGAGACAAACTCTGGTTATCATAGAATCCAGGTGGGAAACTTTTATGTAAAGAAAAATTTTTATTTATCCAAAATTAAAAAGCTTAATTGAATGAAAACGAATAAGGGAAAATAGAACGATGACATGTATTTATGATATAAGATAAAGTAGATTTTTCAAAGATTTTTGTCAAAAGTTTCCATTTTTCATTGGAACACTTATTTTGTATTATGGATTCTTGTTTATTGGATTCATATCAATGAACCTATGCTAAAAGCATTTTGTAACTAAAGTTCCAAATCCATAATTACCTAGCTCTATCTATTAGGGTCTACCACTTTGTTTGAGAAATAAGAAAGGCTTTTATACAGTTGAGGTATAATTATTTAGTATCAAGAGTAGAGTAAATCAAGTAAGGGCAAAAGTGTCATCATATGTTTAAACAATATGATACACCACTTCCTCTCACACTTATATACCATTTTTTACATACAGGATCTTGTTGAAAGTATGAAGTTTTCTTTATCCTGTCTAGTTAGTCAATCTTGCTACTAATGGCTTCCTGCAACTGTTTAACAAGAAACAAGATGAGAATTCCTATATACTTCTATGAATTTAACATTGAGATAGCGAAACACTGCCTTAAAAAGTAAAATTGAAGTGCTTATAACGAGAAGAATTTTTAATAAAAAAATCAAATATCTTTACCACATTAGAAAACAAATAAATGATGGCATTTATTTTATTTATTTTTAAACTATGTACAAATATTCAAGAAAAAAAAAATAAATAATAGAAGCAATATATGAAAACAGAATATTTTAAATCTGTCATATTAATGAATTACTTAAAAAATAGTCATTGAATTCTTCCTAATAATATTTTATTATATTGAGAGTAAAATATAATATGATTACATCATATTTGTTTTTTCTGCTTTGAAATTTCACAAGTGTTTGATACATAAAAAATTTACTAGTTACTTAGAAAAATATACTACCAAATTTCATACTGACAAAGAATAAGTAAAAATTAAATTTCAGATATCCTAAGAATAATCAGCAATGTGAGAAAATTCCTTAAAGTATTTACAAAAAAAAATTAACCATTAAATAAAAAATATCTGGCATTTTTGTGAATAGCTTTATATGCAAGAAATCGAAATTTATTTTGTTAATGTTTATCACTAAAAATTGTACCTTAAAAAATGCAATGTTTGAAATATTTTGCATATAGTCTACTCATATTTTTCCTAATATTTTTACCAAAAAATATTAGGAAAAATATGCGTAGACAGCTATTTACCAAAAAATTCCATTCTTTTGAGCAGAAAGATTAAACTCCAGTAAAATTAGCAGTAATTTTTTTTTTTTTTTTTATCCAAAATATTTTATAATTGTTTCACTTTTAACACATTTTTAAAAACAATTAGATCACAAAATTTTCTGTTGAATGGTGTATTTAATAACTGAGTTATCATGTTATGCATCAAAACATCCTTAAAAAATATCTTCAATTTGCACTGTTACTTTAATATCTTGATATATTACCTTAAATTGTGAAGAAAAATTCCAAAACAATCTTACTTTAAAAGAAATCAAACTAGAATATATTCCCTAAAGTTGAATTTTAAACTGCTTTTCTCTCTTTATTAATTTTAAATTCAACATAGCAAAGTTTGAATTAAAAGTTTATCATAAATTAAGATTGTTTTTATTCTCAAAAATTGTTTATAGATGTTAGTCAGAATGTTATTTTCATTTCAAAATTTGCAACTCAACTTGATTTTTTAAAATTATTAAACAAGTAATATTTTTTTAGAAAATAAGTCCACTTAGTTAATGTTTCTTAAAAATCAGATAATGCATGACTGAGTCCACTAATGAAATTTTTATAAAATTAGAACATACAACATATTTTTATAGCATTTAAAATACTGTTTTTTCCTATTTTAGTTGATGTAAATTTGTATGATCCATCAACACAACATATGATATTTTCAAATAATTTTGAGCTTTAGATGAAAATATTGTAAAAATATCGCATTGTAGCAAGTTTGTATTTCTAAGGTATTTGTTGAAATTATTAACAAATAATAAGGCTTTTAATGTATTCCTCCAAGCTCCAAATTTATTAATAGTTTTAAATGAAATCTACCGATTTAAAGTTTTTCCAATTTCATGAAGTACATAGAGCTTAATCCTATAATATAAGTACATTGATCTATAGTGAGAGGACAAATGGTTTTTTGCTGAATGAATCTGTTCTATTATTTTTACTTTGTCTGCATAGTTTCCTAAAAATACGGAAATACATTTATGAAGATAAGTACGTTGTAAGTACCAAATTTATACAAGAAAGCCATTCTGTTAGCTAGAATGTCAAAATTTTTACTGTTAGCAATTTTACAAGTGTTCTTCGAAAAGAAGGTTTTACATTTATCAGCTTCTGTAAAAATGGAAATTAAAAAAAACATTGAAAGTATTCAAATTTTGTTGTGCTCTTATTGGCTCCACTGCTTTTATTACTGTCATTTGAAAAACACAAAATCAACTACCTCTTAATTTTCTGCATCGGCAAACAATAATTGAGATCAACCACTAAATTGGTATTAACTTCTTTAATGTTCAACGTTTATGGAAAGTATTAGAGCCTAATGCACGTGTGTTTCATGGTTTTAAATGAAATCAGGTATCAAATTACTTTCTGAATTTATGAATAATGCATTATTTAACTTGCTTGTGTACTTGGATTTGACATTTTGATAGATGAACTGATAAATTCGTCGATATAGCGAATTGAACAAGTATTATAATTTATTTTATTTTTATTGCGGGAAATGTTATTATGTTATTTTTTCTATTTTGTAATGAAGTGTTAACATTTGATTCTCCAGTGAAAAAAAAAAAAAAAAAAAAAAAAAAAAAAAA
>JAPDSC010163307.1:204321-215941 GCA_026290005.1 Latrodectus geometricus
TTTTTTTTTTTTTTTTTTTTTTTTTTTTTTTGCTTACAAGAGTTGATTGAACCAGGATTTTTCTTAGTAATAGGTTCTGAGTTATAGACGTGCATATTCTGGAGATCGACTTTTAAGTCTAAAATCAAATTCTCGAACAATTGATAATTCAACTATCCCTCCTACAGTGTGGCTTATTTCTAAAGCTATATCAAAAAAATATGGAAACCCTCTCTTGCCATAGTTTAACACGATTAGAAAAATGCAAAACCCTGTGCTTAACTTAGGGTTATAGATTCTACAGGATTGCATTATAACATTTTTGTTTAAAATGCTTAAAACTTAATTTACCTCAGAATGATGATGACAAGTAATGCGTAATTGTATTTTTACATGAAAATATCTTAGTAAGTTGTAAATTCTTTGCTTATAACTCTATTCCAGTTCGCTCATAATAAAAATGCAAAGGAAATAACAGGGTTCAATTCGATTGCATTTTTTGAGAATTCCAACGTCAAAACAGTGCTTTTTCAGTCTAACATTACTTAATTGTTCCATTCATTCATTGAGTCAATGTTAGATTTATATCTTTTACAATTATGTAAAAAAATAAAAATTTTTACATAATTGTATACAATTATGTTTAAAAATAACAATTTGTTTCAAAATTAATAAGCTTGGACACGCAAAACATGACTATGGAAAGACAGTGTAACATTATCTTGCTGTTTGCATGTTATAATGGTATGGATGTGTGAATGAACATACATTTTTTTTCCTCAATTGTTTCAGTTGTCTTGATTGTCATAGACTTATTTATAAAGATTGCAGAAAAGCAATTTCTACAATTATAATTTGCAATAATTTATAATGGAATTTTTTTATCTCTAAATTATTGAAAATATTTAATTAAATCAAAGTGCTTTATTTCAATACATTGAAATTAAGATATTGTAACATATTCCTTGAAAATTCTTAAAGACCTTATCTCCACCCATGAGAAAGAAAGCAAAAATGTTTTCTTTCATGGATTTTGTGGAGGTATTATTTGGCGTAAACAGAAATTATTTTAAATAATTATTACTATAAATACTTAAACGTTGGGGTGCATAAAAGTCTGAATATCAAATACAATTGATGCTAAAATATTAAGAAATATTAGTTAGTATAAGTCAAGTAAATAGAGCTGAGCCATTCGCTATAAAATACAAGGGAATTACTTTTCTTAAGATATAAACGTAAAGAGAATGAATATTCTTTGTGTGGAAATAAAAATGTTAACGATAAAAAAAGAAAAAATAATAAATTTTTGTTAATAAAAAAAATAAGCAAAATCCACAAACAGATTCATAAAATGTTTCAGTTTGTGAAAAATTAAAGGTATTTTTTTCCCCCATCTTTTACCTATATATAAATGAATAATTTATGTAGCTTTTACTTCCGTTTTAAAATTTCCCGAATTATATAGCATATTATTAATATACTGCGTATTTTAATTTTAATTTTAAATACTGATAAAATTTTGAGAAATATCAAAAACATTTACTTGAATAGTGTAGTCATTTAATAATTCTAGATAAAATAAAATTTCAAGTTTGTTTAAATTTGTACCTTTCGAAACAAAAAATTTTTTATTTCCGATTATGAAGAAAAAATTGAATTATAAAAAAAAATATTTTTTGAACTTTACACATTTTAATAAGATTTTAAGGAAAAGTCACGCAAAATGGTTACTATATACGTAAAATTCTACGCAGAAAATTTTATATTTCTTATTTTATGTATAGGCTTACATTCAGATTTGTTAAAAACTGTTATTGGCATACTAAAAATACCTAAAGCTTCTATTTTTTAAAATCGCTGGACTTTCGTGCAAAAATAAAATATAATTTATGATACGCAGTTTCTAAATTCAGCTTTATGACAAAGAAAGTGATGAAGTCGATACATGCAAAGATTTTGGTTAAAAAATGAATGCGTAATTCAAGTTATAAGAAAAAATTTACATGGTGTTTTAAAAAGAAATCCTCATCAAATACTTAAGGAAACATTTTCTGTTTGAAGTTTATCAACTTTAAAATTGTTATTTAATAAAATATGCCTAAAAAGGATACTGATTTCAAGAATATAATTAAAATTTATTGAATTACTTAAGTATATTATAATGTTAATTATTCATTGTAAATTTATTCCACAGATGACAATACCACTTACATAAAAATTCTTAATGGCTCATTTTTACCTTTATAATATTTTCATTATTATCCTCTAGATGGCAGCATTATCGTTAAGTTGTATGGATAAATGAATTTTCAAATATTTTCTTATTTATCTCAATCAAAATTTTATTTGAATTTCAAAGTATTTTTAATTACCTGTCTATCATTAAATTTTTAAAGTTTACCATTTTTTTTATTATTAATCGTAATATTTCCTGTTTTAGGTCCCTTAAAAATGATACTTTCCTGCTATTTTGATTCAATTTTGAAGGTAAAAACCGCAATAAATTTTGAGGATTATTATCATTTATAGATAAATTAGAGAAGAAGTTATCTTCTAAAATAAATTATCTTATGTATAAAAAATTGATTATAGAGCTGCAGATTTTTACTTAAGAGTTCATAAAAGCTTTCATCCCTGAGTATATGGGACGTATTTTTATATAATATTTTTTAACTAACTAACTCATTCTTGATTGCTAAAATTTATGACTACTTCACAGTTTATATATAAATATATCAAACTCCACTTACATGCAAAGCATTTTAATGAAATTATTTTTTAACTAAATGGTTTTAAGGTTTAAAAAGAAAACGCTTGAAAAACGGTTTTTATGTTATATAAATGAAAGTTACTAATTTTTTCGATAACCTGAAGTAAAGCAAAAATTTGCTAATCTTTAAAGTTTCGAATAAATATAATAAAAAGATTTTTCTGTAATGAAATGTAACATTTTTATTAGCTTTGAAAACTTTTTCAAAAGTTAAAGTTAAAAAGAAAACGCTTGAAAAACGGTTTTTATATTATATAAATGAAAGTTACTAATTTTTTCGATAACCTGAAGTAAAGCAAAAATTTGCTAATCTTTAAAGTTTCGAATAAATATAATAAAAAGATATTTCTGTAATGAAATGTAACATTTTTATTAGCTTTGAAAACTTTTTTAAAAGTTCCTCATATATTTATTGATTAGATGATGACAAGTAAATTTTGTTTTTAACACAGAAATTTGATTTTTTATAATTCTTTGAGATTGGATATTTTAGACGAGTAAAAATATGTAATTGATTGTTAGTTATTAAATTCCAAAACAAGAACAATTAATGGACATTCAATTAAATTTGCATTTGAACATTATCTTAATTTATATGCAAAGTTAGGATATATGAAACTTTTCATTATTCTTATGGTCGAAAATGTTTGATTAACATAACCATAGTTACATATCATATTAACAAGTAACAAGGTTCTATGTTAGTTTATGTGTGTGTGTGAATGTTAAATTTTAATACAACATTTAGTTTTTTCTCATGAGTTTTCTTATGTTTGAAAGAAAATTTTATTGTAATCTTTGCAAATAATGTGTGAACTTATACTTAAATGAGATCTAATGAAGTATTACTTCCTTAGATCTCGTTCATTTGTCAAAAAACGCATGAAATATACTATAGCAATGGCTACATAGCATCTCAAAATTTCATTTTCTTACTTAACCGTAATTGTGCTAACAAGTATTCTAAAATATTGTAATATTAACTAAAGTTCTTTTGAATGGACATATAGTTAAATATTTTCTAAGAAATAGTTTTAATAGCTGCGTTTATTGATTTAAAATAAAATTAGGTAAAAATATTTCAATACGATTAAAATTCAAAAAAATTTTTTAAAAAAAAAATTCGTTTATCTTTTTATTTGTTTGTTGAAAAAAAAAATGAAAGATAATTTACCATTTTGCAGTCAATTTTATAAAAAATATCAATAAAAAATTAATATTATTAATAAAAAGTGCCAGCAATAAACTATTTTGATCACTTTTTTCATTAACATGAAATTTATTTTAATTTTTCTTAGATTCTATTTCCTTTATTTGTTTTATCAAGTATTTATTTGTATTTAAACTTTAGTCCATATTTCAAAATACTTCGTCGTACATTTGGAGAAAATTTTTTAAAAAACAAGTCATCTTAGTTATGTGCACTTTCACCCTTTTTTTGCTGTTGCTTTTTTCCCCATCTTAGGTTATATTTTCTCTGAATGACATCTCCCATTTGTCATAAGACGCAGAAGTATTTCGGCGACGCCTCTGCAACAGTGGTGCCCTTGTCTGCTTCAAAGTGACCTTGGAGAGTGTTCGTAATGAGGAGATGGGTTCGAAAAACTACCCCCTTTTCTGAGAAACGTACTAAGCACATATTTTGAATACTTTTCTTTAATGACTAAATGAAAGTACTTTTTATTATTAGCCATTATTTCAAATTTTTTATTCAAGGCAATTTCTGGTTGAAAATTTGCATAATCGAATACTGGATATTATTTATAAGAAATCATTTTTAATCTAATTGCTACAAGGAAATAAAATTTTTTACTTCGAGCACATGTCATAGAATTGGTTTGCAGAAATATTTATGAGAAAACAATCAAAACAATTAATTAATAAAAAATCATAATTTGCTAATCTAACATTTAAGTAAAAGTAATATCATATTTTATTCGAGTGACTTAATTCCATAAAATTAATTTTCTACGAAAAATGCTTGTTAAAAACTGGCATTTCTGTGGAACTGGCATTTCTGTGTACTTGTAGATGATATTTTTATCATAATTTAGAGAAAAAATTCTACTAGGAGAGAAAAAAATAAACTCAAGTTGTTTATCTCTTTCCTCTCAAAATATTCCCCTCTCTGACATGAAATAATGTGCAAAAATATTCATCCGTTCTCTTTGGCAAGAATCAAGGAGCATGCAGGTCATGAATAAACTGCACACCATCTTCCCATACCTCACTACATTACCAATTTTACCGTTACGAAGTGTCGATGTTCGTTTGACTCGTCTTCGAATCGAAAATTAACGTTTCACACAGAGACATCTATTTCTAAGTGAATAAACCCATGGTGTGAAACGTGTGATGAATAATTTGTTGTTTTTCATACTTTAATTTCATGCCCTGATTTTAACGTTTACCGCTTTAAATTTTTTGTGACAGACTTTTTAACCATTTATGATTTAGTGAGGGAGCCACCCACAGAAGCCAATTTGCCTTTTTAAAGGCAATAATTAATTTTATTCATTTTATTTAAAGTATATAAATTAAATTTTTTAATTTTCATCTGTTTTTTTCCTTTTATAAATTTTACTTAAAATTTTAATTGAATTATATACAATTATTTTTGTATTTTAGCATTTTAATTTTGAGCTTGAGTTTCATACAAAGTTTTCTTTAAAATTTAATTTTTGGCATGGCTTGTCCTTTTGGACTTTGAGCCATAAAACCCTACCAATCAACCTCTCGTGGTGAGAAAAGTCCTCACTTCCTGTTGTGGTCATCAAACTCTTCTATTTTTTTATTCGATTTCTCTTTTTGTCGCAACCCTTTCTTCTCGTCTAGTGTCCGAAACTTTTTTTAGCAACATCTCTCACCTGGTTTTCCGTTGTTGTTGTTGTCGTCATAGTCCTGCCTCCTGACAACATCTCATTGAATGAAAAAATACATAATTTTTGGGAAAATGCTGCATAAAAGTGAGGAAGGGACCGGATGTGTTCACGTGACATGACGAATGGACCAGGACACAATTTCCTTTCCCCCTTCTAGTTCCTAACCCTTTTATTCCCAGAAAGCTGACGCCATCTGCTTGTTGCAGAGACGAGCTTTATGTGAGGCCATCCTGAATTTTGTATGTATTTGCGTCTGGGATTAAACCCTTCAGTCCCCAGTGTCAACCCTGCCCTTCCGTCCACTTTCTTTTCACCCGCTGACCAAATAAAGAGGTAACGGTCAATAATGGGCAAAGAGGAAGCTATATTTTATGATGCTTTGCGATAAACAACTCTACTGAGTAATTTTGAAACGAATTTGCTGTCTCGTTCTATTGAACTAATTATTTGGTTCTCAAGTAGAATTCGATTCAAGCAAGGACCATTTTTATAGCTATTATTTAAAGAAAAAAAACAGTAAGTAAAAGATTTTACATGCAGAAAAGAATATTGATTGAAATATCAAATTTTGATCAAATAAAAGATCAAATTTTAATCATTACGAAAAAAATTATTGATTTTTTCAAATTAAAATTAAGTATTAAACTCAATATAACTTAGATCACATTTTTTTAATTATGAATGAAAGATTATAAACCAATCACAATGAAAAATTATTATATTTCATAAAAAATATTTTTTTGGGAACAAACTTTATTAAGGATATATATTTCTTAAATTGAAATGGTAACTGTTATTTACCAGCATTTATTCGAGTAAGAACTGCTTGATAAAATTAAATAAATTGCTCTTAAAAATTGTTTCAATTAAAAAAAAATTTCTCGATATGAAGTAGAAACAATCAATATTTGTTTTCAATTTAAAATAAAAGAAACCAAAATTATCAGAAAAGTTGGTTTGATGCTATTCTTAGAATTTCAATATTTCGACATAAAAAAATAGATAAAATTCAATATTTACTTGGTGTATCAAAAAAGTTTTATAGCAATTCAAATAAAAATATTCTTGGAAGTTAATAAAAATTAAATCTATTATTAATATTATTAAAAATTACTTTACTTAATATATTATAGATTGCTAACTATAAATTGAAGATTAATTAGTGCTATCTATTTTAAGAAGTTAATTTTTTATAAGTATCTTTTTGTATTTTTCATGTTTGCATATGTTGATGCAATAAGCAGCATCAATTTAACAAACTATTTAAAAATACTTTATTTATTTGGGAATTATTGCAAAACTCTTTTGCTTGATTCTGCAAGAGTAAACTGATACGAAAACATTGATTTACTAGCCAAACAAAGTAACTTTCTCGAAAAAAAAGAGAGAAAAAAACACATTCATTATGAGAAAAAAAGATTAGATTGTTTACTTATTGATTTCAAGCATTGCTTAGAAACTTACTCAATTTTCATTTGATATGACAAAGGCATATTATTTCTCAATAATTTTAACAATTGAATTTAATTATGATTGTAGAAATCGAAAGCAACAATTTTATAATTTAAGAATTTACCAACAGTGATGGCTTAAAAATATCATCCTATAGCAAAGCACATAGAACGTGTTTTTAATGTCCAGTATTAATTTGATATCCAATTACAATTATTAAATATTTCATCAAGACAGAAATGAATATACTTTGTAAATTTCTTTAATAATTTTTATTTCACTAATCTTAATTGCATCACATTTTAATCTCAAGTATTTTGTCCCAATGATATTACACTAACATTACTATTTTACTACATTAAAAATCAAGATTCGTTCAGAGGAGGAGAATATATTCTTGGTAAAAATGATATGAGCGCTATTATATAATTCCAGAAAACATTTAATCAGCATTCAAATTTCACGTTTTTCTATTAAAAAAAAAAAAAAAAAAAAAAAAAAATGTTAATACTTTTTTTACATATCCAGTTTTACAAATACTTTTAGGAATTATAGTGGCTAGCAAAGGAGGATAATATGCAGTTGCTTGATTCAATTAACTTCAATAAGCAGGAAATATTTTAGAACCATAAAAAAATTTAAAAAATTCGAAATTATTGAATTTTTTTAAGTTTTTTAAAAATTTACTTAAAAGTTCTTATTGTACTTATTTACTAGTATCTCCTTTCCTGAAATTATGCGTGATGTTTAAGTATATATAGAATATACTATGTTGGAAGTAAATTTGAAATATATTATAAAAGACTAATTTATCTTCTAAATTTTATAATTATACACACTCATTTGAAGTATATAATAAAGAAATATTTTTTGGGGAGATATAATTTCCTACATTTTCTACAAATATATAGAATAATTAAAATAAATTTTTTATGGAATCTGCAAGGTTATTTTAATTATAACAATTTTTAATTGGAAATCTGATAAAAAATAGATTAAAATAAATTAAATAATATGTCCTTAAAGTCTCAGTTATGCATCATTAAAATGAATTTATACCAAAATTATTATATTTTTGCATTTTTTTAATTTGTCATAAAATATTAATGTTCCTCTTTATAGTAGATTTTTGTTATAATTTTTCATCATTTATGATAATCAGTAGATACAATAATAATTTTATCAAATATTTTTGATTGTCACAGATTGAATAATCAGAAAAGAATTTCGCACAAAAAGTAATCTGAATGACTACCATGTCAATTAACCTTCTTGAAGGTTGAACGAGATTTTAAAAGTTGAACTATCTTAAACATTTGTCATAAACTCCAGTTATCGGATTCATATAATCTGAAGATTCCAGAGTTATTCACTTATACCAGGATTATTCACTCTAGCCAGATAACCAGGACACAATAGCCAGGATTATTCACTTTAGCTTTAGAAATCGAATGAATGGGGAATAACTTGTCATATAAATACAATAATAGTACCGAAGAAAATGGAGTATCTTTTTTGTTATTTTTGATATTCGATGAATACTCTTGGTACGATTACTATTCTGAATTGTGTTAGCATTGAGATAAGGCAGAATATCTGTAGAATTTTTGATATTTTTCTGTAGTAATTTCAATAAAAGTGCTTATAAATTAATCAATTACTAAATAAACATTTTTTCAAACTACAAACTAACGAATGGTTTTTTAATTACAAATTAATGGATTTTTTTACACAAATTTCAGTTCAAAAATAGAAATATCTTAACTGAACATACGAAATATATACATAAATGGATTAAATGTCACAAGCCTATTATTTTTATAATTTTTTTAGCACTACATAATAAAATTATTAAAATGAATTTAGTAAGATAAATACAATTTTATTAAAACATTTCATAAATACTTATGTTATCTATTATTCATTTTAAAAAATTGATGAAATAATTCTGCATCAATAAAGCGCAATGCTGTTATTAACTATAAATGCCATTATATTTATTATAATGTACATAAATTTTGATAACTTGGTAATAAAATATCAAATATTACCGTTCTTGGAATTTAGTATGAAGAATCTCCCATTTATACTTCTTCCAATATATTAATAAACTAAGCAATCTATATAAATGAGTTTCTTTTTTTGTCTCGGCCGAATTTTTTGACCTAGGTTGAATTAGGTACGGTTGCAGTCAAAATAAAATTAAACCTGTTTCAGGACAGTCAATAGCTAACTTTATTTCTTCATTCTCAAATAATTTTTTTTTAAGTGACATTATTCTGAAGATTCCACTGATCAGAAATGCATTGGAACGTGGATGAAAGGAGTTCTAAATTCAGTGATTAAGGGCTTCGAGATTGAAAGAAATTTTCAAACTTTCCATATTTCATTCTATTTAATTTTAGATGATTTAGATGTGAGTTCACATTTCGTGGTGATAAATTGCTTTTTAAGTGAAGTTAAATAAATAATAAATACAGTTATTTTTCAAAATCTTAATTTTTTTCCTGAATTCTGAAAGCACGTTTTCCACGAAATTCACATCCCATGATAGCTCATAGGTTTCGTTGAGTAATTATATTATTGTTCATTTCATAAGAGAATATTTAGTATCTATTTTACAGGAAATATATACATTTTATTTATTTGTATAAATTTATATATTTAAGATTATTTTGAACGACTTTTTAAGATTTGTAATAATTGTATGACAAATCTTTTTTATATTACTAAGATTTGTAATAAAATATTGACTTAATTAAGTATATTAGATTATAATCATAATATATTTAGTTAAGAATTCAAATTACCTTAATTAAATATATTATGATGACATTATTATAGAAAGAAAAATTTTTAAAAATTTAGACTGTCCGAATTTCGTTTTATTTTTCTTTAAATATTTAATCCAAAATAACAAAGTAAAAAGTAACTTCTTTGCTATTGAAATTATGATTTTAGTAATAGAAGGTAAATGATACTTACAGATACTTACAATTATAATTAATAAAAGCATTTCAGTGATTAAAAATATTTTCCTTTACAATTAAGTTTAGAATTAAATAAATATTTAGTGAACATGAATAACCGATACGATTGTATAAAGTTATAATTAAGAAATATATATTATTGCTTAATGCACCAATTAAAATTTGTTGTGTAAAATTAAAAGATTTTACATTTATAAAAAAATTCTGTTTTTTTAAGAAATAAATACTCATATTTTTCTCTTTTATTGGTTTGCCAGAGCTCCGTGGGTTGATGCGTATCCGCTGGTGTAGCATGGATGTGGAGAAGTGGTTGCTTGCTTAAGTATAACGTCCTAACCTGACTCTAGAGCAAAATTACGAGGTGCTTGGTGGTAAGCAAATATACCAAGTCCGTTAATGTTAAGCTACAGTCCAGGACTTACCCTCACCTACATGCATCTTTTATTTTTTTGCATAGCTCAAACTAAAATTCTATAAATATCTTATAATTAAACTAGTAATGATGTGATAGTAGTATTTAATTAATATTTATAAAGATATAACCAGTTTGAATATATTTTAATAAGAAACTATCTTTAATTTAAAATTTAATAACTGACCTATAATATGAAAATTAACAAATATAATGTATTTAAATTTATAATGATATTAGTTATAATTCATTGTTTGTAAGACAATTATTTTGTTTTAAAATAATATTTTTATGAGATAAATGTGGAAATTATTTATGAATATGAAATTCAATATCATAAAAATACTTAGTAAATAATTTTTTTTTTCGTTTGTTACAGTTTTTTAATTAATTAAAACATATATATATATATATATATATATATATATATATATATATATATATATATATATAACATCTGAATTTTAAATTATTATTATAAGGGAATTCACATATTTTTTTGGGGGGAAGGGAGGAAGGCGGTGAAAATTCTATTTTGACATTTAAGTTTTACACCACATGTATTACGTATTTGAATTAGTTTTTTTTTCTTTTTTTTTTTTTTGTGCAGTTAGTCTGATAAAATCTTAAAATTTTTAACGAGTGTTTAAATACAGTGAAAATTACAAAAATACTTGTCCACATTCATTGTAATTTCTAGGACAGACGTTCATCTTTTTACAATAAAGTCGACTTGCACTATCTATAGATAATTTAAAAGTATGTAGAACTATAAGCAGGTTTACCTAAAGATATATTTACAGAACAGGAAGTAGCCATGATTGATTATGATTACCGTTAAGAATGTATTATGTATGATATGGCTAACTACAAATCCTGATGGTTGTTAGAATTTTCATAGCTAAGTAGATTTACTCATACCAATCTTTCAAAATCAAGAGCATGTTAATTGTAAAGACTTTAACATTGTTGATAGATTAGATGTTGAAAGAATTGATTCAAATACATGTTTTCCTATGATTGTGATCATTGAATTTAAAATTTGGATAAAATTACTTGCTACCCA
Source organism: Latrodectus geometricus (assembly GCA_026290005.1). Lineage (NCBI taxonomy): Eukaryota > Metazoa > Arthropoda > Arachnida > Araneae > Theridiidae > Latrodectus > Latrodectus geometricus. Next base: position 215,876 of record JAPDSC010163307.1, read on the forward strand.
CTTTTACTCCTAAAGAGGGAAACAAATATATATATATATATATATATATATATATATATATATATA
>JAPDSC010163309.1:13431-36885 GCA_026290005.1 Latrodectus geometricus
TATATATATATATATAAATTTAATTATTTAATTTAAATTGTAAAAACATTTCTGCATTTCATCTTAAAAGTTTCGATAACTTGGAAGCATTTTGAAAATAATTTATTGATTTACATAATGCAGAAAATAAACAATTAAACCTAAATTTCAGAACGATTGAAAATGTTTTCATAGTGAATAAAATCCTGAAATCATTTCCGTTAAATTTATTAAATGCGTGTGGTACCCGATTTCTCAGTAATTGATCACCATCTTGTGAAAGATGCTGACCCACTTATCAAACATCTTAAATTTGGTACTGTCTTGAATAATAGATCAATTCTCTTATTGTCACAGGACTATATATGCTGATTCCTTCAACTTCCATTTTTCGAAAACCACCATAAATAGAGAAAAATGAACTAATGTATCTAGTTTAATTTTTTCTAGTTATAAATTTTAAGTATTATAAATTTTTTACTGTAAAATATTCATAAACATTTTTATAATATGAATACATCAACGTTAACCTGTATGCATCAACTCTACCGATTTGCAACTAATTAAAAGTAAAAGTAATATTGATCACTTTTTGCTTTAAAATAAGATATAGTTTATTTATTTTCAAACTAGCAGCATGTTTGTTTTAAAAATCTATAAACATCAATTATTATTGAATTAATATTATTAGACGAATATTAAAATTAGATATTAATTAAATAAATAATTGAAGTTACAATGTGTTACATTTAAAATGTATAATATCACAATTTATATCTGAAACAAAATGTAATTTGACGATTATAGCTAAGCACAACTCAAGAAACACAAATTTAAATTTTTATTTAATTTATATACTTAAAGTAACAAATAAAAGTATGGCAAGGGGAACCTTATGTATCAAAGTTAATTAATCATGACTAACTAATGCAATTTCAAATATTTATCCTAATTAAAATAATATTAACAATGTCCCTTTAAGTTATTGAAATTAGTTACAAATAAAATAAATATTAGAAAAATATAACGTATGATCCAAAAAGAAAAAGTTTGAAATTCCCATTTACATTGAATAAAACTACATCAAATTCGTAACTATAACAATTTCATGTTTACTTTCATTATTTAGGTTGTATGATGGTACATTAATTAAATTACAAATAAGCCTTTAAAATCTTATTTAAACATAAAACTCTTCATTTACTTTATTTCTCTAAAACTATTCTGTAATACTGATTCATTAGAATCTTTGAGAACATTGGAATTTCTATGGGACTCATTGGTTGTATCAGAAGATTGAGAGTTGGATATAAAGATGTAAACCTTACTTATCCTTTATCTAAAGACATCTTGAAAGGTCAAAATATAAGTGAGTATTTTTTTATTTAAATTTAAAGAATCATTTTTGTAGAAATAAATAAAGTTTTTAAATAATATTACGCAAGTATTAAATGAAAATTTTGAAAGTTTAGATAAAGAATATTTGTTAGTAGAAGATTTGAAAATGAAAATAGAATAATTTTAAAACATATATTTTATTTTTTATTTAATCATTCTTATTTATTACATTCATATAATTTTTAAATTACATTTTAATTTAAGTTTTAATTAAAATATAGCTTTTGCCTCTTTTATCATTTTGAAATTAATAATTTAATTATTGGTGATTATAATAATTTAATTATTGGTGATTTCCTTGTGCCCTTATATAAATATTAAATATGCATTTTTTGGTCAATTTATTAAAATTTATTTATCATTCATGATTAAATAGTCTTCTATCTGACGGTAATGAGGGTGAGAAGGATTATTATATTAATAACATATAGCATAACGTAGCAATTAAGCTTATAATACTTGCATTTTATGGCCGAATTTACTCAAAGATTATAGGATTCTTCTTTGATAAAATACACCTGTAACAACTTCCCAAACTTACTTTACATAATGACTTACTTTAGAATAACTGACTTTAAAAACTTACTTTACAGTAAATGAATAGTAAAATGTCCATTATGAATTAAGTTGTCATTTATGATATTATACAGCTGTTTAAAAAATATCGCGCTTTTTAATTTAACATAATTAATTTGAAATTGTAGAAAATTGTAAGCACTTAAAATGACCTAAAAATATTAAGTCTTGAGGGACTAATTTTACGCCACTGTCAAAATTATTCACAACAAATCATTAAAATAATATTTTAAAAATATTGACAGTAATTATACCAGTTTTAAGTTATTGAAATTTATGTACATTTTATTTTGAGTGATAATGTACAAAACAAATGCACACACTTTAGTAGTTGGTTGGTTGAGTTGGGTTTTATGGCGCAAGGTCCAAGAAAGGACATGCTGCGCCATCACACTTTAGTAATCGCACTGTGTTGGAAAATATCTAATCAATTATTATTAAAAAAAAAAAAACTGTTAAGTAGAATTAACTTATTTATGTTTTTAAATCTAAATTAGTTTTTCTATTAAATTAATGCATTTTTCATTATATTCTGTTTTTAACATAATAATATTTTAACTTTAAAGAAAAGTGATTTAAAATAGCTACGAATCAACTTAAAATTTGAAAAACGGCTATTCTAATTTTTTAAGCTATTTTTTACAGCTAGTTTTGTTTGATGGAAAATATTTTGATTTAAGAAAAATGGCATTTATAAACATCAGCTGAAAGTGTACTCTCATAACTGCGTTACGTTTCGCATTTCAAAATTAGATCAATGGATTTAAAGTGTTCCCCGACTTCAGATATCCCACCCATTCATAAACTGAAAGAAACAAAAATAATGTTAATGCAATGAAAACAGAAGCAGAATACACATTAATTATTTTGCCTATGCAGCATAACAAAATAAAAGAAAAAAACGCAATGAACTTTAAAAAAAATCCATCTTGACTAAAGGTTTTGGTTAAACATGAAAATCCACTGGTTAACTTGTACGTGCATGAAAACGTAATTCAATGTACAGCAAAATTAAACTTTAAAAGCCTCTTATATAAATTAATTGATACCAAATAAAATAAGCTGCATAATGTATAAAAACTATCTTTAGTTTACATAACTAAAGATAATTCTTATATAAAGTATTGAAAGATGGACCCTTACATCCAAATTCTATTGCAGGCAGAGACCAAAATCCTGATATAAACATAACTTTTAGCAGTGTGGCATTTCTCAATTTAAGACAAATTTTTGGGGAACAGATATAATAAAATGACTTTATTTTTATAGATTATCATTACGTACTTTAATTATCATTGACGTAATTTAAATCTGTATTTTAAATTTGTGTATTAAAAATTGCATTTACAATTTTTATTACAGGAGAATGTAGGGGAAAACCATGCAATAGTATACCTTGCCGAAATGGTGGAACATGCCAACAAATTGATGCTGAATTATTTAAATGCTTTTGTGCTGAAGGCTTTTCCGGTAAATAATTTATTATTTATTAATTTTGATTTCTTTTCATATTTTTGGTAACTATTTTTATATTTTCTTAGCATTTCTGTAGACATTAAAACCAAAAATACCATTAAATAAGTGCTAATATTAAGGATTTTTAAATTTGCTTATAATTTTCATTATGTTAAATATTTTATCATACTTATGTAAAGTGATGAATAATTTATTTGTGTATACCTGTTAAAAATCTTCATCATTTAAACCTAGTATATAATAATTTTAGGTGACGTGTGTCAGAAATCCGAAGACCCATGCGCAAGTTTTCCTTGCACAAATGGTGCAACTTGTGTTACACTTCCAGAAAAAGAATTTTTATGTACTTGTGATAAAGGATATAGTGGACGATTTTGTGAACACAGTAAGTATATATTTGATTTTCGAAAAGTAAAATAATATCAAATTTATATCAAATTAATTAAAAAGGCAGATATTCTTATATTACATATTTGATGTAATAATAATTAACTAAATATACAAATTAGTACAATCAAATGTACTTAAATTTAAATATTCAAATGTATAATTTTTAAAGGATTTTAAAATTTACATAAATATAAATTACTTTTCATTAAATAAGAACTGATTACTTCGTCAAAAATTATTTCATTCATTATATTTAATATTTAATTCATTTTTTAAATCGATAATTTAAATTAGTTATTTTTTTTAAATTATGCGAAATGAATACATAGAGTGAGCTATAACTTAATTAAAATAAAATAAAAGTGATTTAATAGATTAAACATTTTGAAATGATTGAAAAGTAAAATTTTCGCAGAGATTAATCATAATTTCATATTTTTTTCCGATTATAATTTATTCTTTTCAATTAAAGTAATTAATATAAATCAAAATTATGAATCAACAATTTCATTAATTAGGTTCAAATGAAAGAATGCAAAACTTACTTTTAAATGTTTAATAAAAGATATTTGTAACTTATAGTTAATGAATATTATAATTAAATGATATTATAATTAAATAGCTTCATTAAATCAACTGGGTAGAACTTAATTTTAATTATTTAATAAGATTTCTGTTTACTTTTCATACTTAAAAAAGTACAGAAAACGAATAGGTAATAGAAATTAAATAGCTATATAAATCAAAGGAAAAGAATGCAATTAATTTAATTTTTGAGAATAATTACATTTGTTTGACATTTATAAATGTCAATGTATGTCTTTCATAGAGATAGGAAAAATTAGTATAAGTTAAAAAGAAAATATGATTATTTTATTTTATTAAATTGTAATTAAATGCCTCTATAATCTTTATTTAGGCACATTAATTATATAATAACGATTCACTTCTAAGAAATAATGAATCATAAAATGCTGTTAATTTGTTTTCTATTAAATATCCGTTATTCTTCTTAACCTAAAACTGAACATTTTGCATGTTTCCTTTATTTTATTTTTAGAGCCTTCAAAACCGGTTGTCATTGAAGAAGTTTACATACCCGATCTAGATGGCACTGCTTTTCTTGAATTGCCGACACTCCCAAATGTAGGTCAAGAATTTGTGATAGAACTCTGGTTCCTATCCAGATCTAAAGACGGAATGCTTTTGTACAATGGACAAGAGTCTTTAGGAAGAGGAGACTTCGTGTCTCTCAATCTGGTGGATCGATATGTACAGTTTCTCTACGATCTTGGCAGCGGCGTGGCTAACATCACGTGAGTGAATGGCTCCCACTTTGTTTAAGGTCAACAGTGCACTTTGTTAATTACAATTAGGCCATATTATGCTAAAATTGAATGGCACAGGGAATCAGTAGGGACAAGCTTGATTAAATTGAGAATATCTGTGAGAATGTTATTGTGTCTGTTATGCGTAAAGGTAATTTATAGTAAAAGTAACATTAAACAGTGAATTCATACTTTTAATTAAGCGAAATATATGTAGACTTAACTAATAAATAAATTACTAATATTAATCATGTTTTATAAAGTTATTTGCAATTTTATAAAATATAAGGTAACACTAACAGTAAAAGTAACAAATTTAATTAATATTATAAAAATGTATTAATATATTTTAATTGAAATTGACAAAAATAATTAGAGAAGGTAAAATATTATCGAAATTCTTATACATTTTAATTAATATTTATTTCTAGATTTGGTAGAAAACTGCTAATTGTTTACTTATTTATATTTTTAATTAAATCTAACGATATTATTTTATTAAGTTTTAATGAAAAGTTATTCAAAGAAAGTTAATTAAGGAAAGTAAAGAAAGTCTTTGTCAATAAAAATAATTTAAGATACATTTTAAATACAAATAAATACTACATTCGTTTCACATTTTTTAAGAAAATATTAATATTTCTTATCTTAAAAAATGAAATGATCTTTTATTTTCTTTTTTAAAATCATAATTTATTATCAAAGTAAAATTTATTTTTAACTTTTTTATTTTTGGAATTGATATCTGAGATTGTGTTTTTATCAAATTATATTTTATTTGTAAATGCAGTTACATCAAGACAATTATATTAGCTATAAAATATTCACAAAATGCATATAGCTTTAAGAACTTTAAAGATAATCAATTTTACTTTAGTAAATAAAACTGAATGTGTATGTTAAATTCATTTTTCTAATAATTCAATTTTCTAACAATTATTTCAATTATAAAAATTATTAACAAATATTTTTTAAGAAAAAGTAATTATTTGTATGCAAAAACAAATATTTATTGTTCCAACTTTATTATTTTTTTTGTCAGTATTTAAGTATTTTAATAAATTATACGCAAAATATTTTTAAGGTAATTGATAAACTCAAAAATCCAATTTTAAACAATTTTGAATTTATTAAACATTAAAACAATTAAAAGGCAAAATTAGATAGCAGAAATTAGTTAAAAAATAAAAAAATGATTATATTTATCTAAATATTCCTTATATCTATTAGAAATAACTTATTGATTTATTAATTATATTTATTCCAAATTGAATTGACGTTCTTTCAAAATACCAAAATATTTATAAGTTCTAATATTTACCAACATAATTTTAATATGTTGAGTTAAATTTATAATTAATAATTGATTAATATATAATTGCTTTAATTTTAACTAGTTATTGGTTATATATATTCCAATGCAAATTTTTATAAATACTACACTTTAATTTACGGAACTCTTAAAAGAAGCTTTCTTTTCTAGTTACTAATTAGTATATTCTATTTCACTCTGTAAATCTATCTTTTTTAATTAATTTTGTTAAAATTCAAATTCATATGAAAAGATTGAAACATATTGAAAATAATATATTGATATACTTTCAATGTAGTTTCATTTCCTCAGTTAATACTGTAATGTGCTAACCATGTCTATTAACATAAAAAATTTTCTAAATATTTATTAAAATTTTTACAAATATAAATATGTCTATTAAAAAAATTACAGTTAAAAGGTTTTATTAATAATGCGGAATATTACTGTAGATTTTGATTTACAAATGAATTTTACTATATTTTTTATGAAAGCGGTTATACATAAATCTATATTTTTTTTAACGAGAAAATACTACTTTAAAATTTTAATTTGTAATTTCTATTTATTCAACTGATGTATATTTTAGATTTGCTTAATGAGAAAGTCACTCATAAGGGAAATTGAGAATTTTTATAACAATGTTGTTAATTTTTTTAAAAAAATACTTTTTTAAATTTAAAAAAATATGTATAAAAAATCAATAATTGATTAATTTAAAAATATAAATTTTCAAATATCAAAATAGAAATATTATTTAAAATAAAATATATGCACCTTTTCATTTGTACTTGCATATTATTAAAATATGTAGGACCATTATATGAAAATTCCAATTCAATTAATAAAGATGTAATTCTCATTTGACATATGTAAGTTTACCCAAGTTTAAATAAAACTTACGTGTTTGCGTAAATTTAAATATAAAAATAAATTCATTTAATAAATTTTATAATTTTGAATAATTTACACACTAGTGTATTGAATAATTTTCTTATAATAATAAAGTGTGTTAAAATATTATTTTAAAATCACATAAGGCTTTCTTAAATATCTCATACATTTTTAAACATCAATCAAATCAATAACTCCTGATGCAACTATTTTTGGTACACAACAAATGTGCACCCTTCAGCAATTTACTGTATCCAAAGCACCATATAGCCTCAATCTTCCACCACAGTATCTTTTCCCAAACTCATCCGTAGTGTGTCTACACATTCCTAAACTGCATTGAAAGATTGCATTTCTCCTCACCCCAAAAGGAAACTGACATAAAACGTAAACCCAGAAAAGAAGAAAAATCTATTCTGAGCCAAGTAAAACGGTGGAGGAATGTTTCCCTGTTCTCTCTTTCTATCGATTCGCCCGGTCTGCTCTTCAATGATAAATTATTGCCTTCTCCATGAGAACGTTTTGAAAGCGAACCCCTGCTGGCATTTATTGTCAAAAGAAATGTTTTCACTTCCTCTGGTATAGGGAGTTCTTTGATTCATTTAATGCAGCTCTAGTTCCGTAAATCATACTGATTTAGAAACTTACCCACTGAAAGATAAGTTTCATCTGTTAGTAGAATAGCGTTTAGAAAACAAAAAGGGATTTCCTTTTAACACTTAATATTAATCGGTGTATTTAAAGTTTACAAAATGTAATTTATATTTAGACAAATTTGTTTTATTTTAAATGTATTACAAATAATGGTGGTAATTATTCTTATAGCATTGTTGTTGCACAGAAATTTAATTTGCTATATATGTATTGGATTTATTGCATTTTAGACGATAATGACTAATAAGGAAAGTAATTTATTGATATGTTTACATAATTTAACATTAAAAAGTCTTTTATTTACATAATTTTATCAATAATTAAAAATAATAATCCCATTTTTTTCATTTATTGAATTTATCTGCTCTGATAAAAATGAAATGAATATAAAAATTTCAAAATGTAAAACTATTTCTTAGAACCAAACAGTACTATAATTATATTTATCAAATAAAACATTGAAAAATGATTTTTATTTTAAAAAAAATTGGTAATACGAGTTTCAGAAAGTAATTCGACAGTATATCAGTCTCATTTATAAACAGGTGTATTCCTAATGATGAAAATTTGTGAGTTTGTTATGAATTTGTTTGAGTTATGGTATATTTTGAATCTGCATCATCAGCAGCTTAACATTTTAAGCGTGATGTAAATTATTTTTTTATTCCTCTGCATATTACAATGTCAGATCAATGTTTCATAAAAAGTACATTAAACTCTTTTGTGATAAGGCTGGAAACCAGAAAAAATCATCAAGAAGACAATGCTCCAAATATGCATACTGAATCTCATTGTTCAACGGTGGCTGTCATTAAATCTAGCAACTTTCACTCTGAAGAAGGCAATAATACTTGAACTCCACGTTCTTCTGAATCATTGTACAGCATTTTTATTTTCTTGGAAATATGACGCAAAAACATCAATTTAAGAATGATTTGTCTTCATTTGACCTGTCCAATATACAAGTCTTCACCATGATATATTGATTTAGAGTCTTGAAATTTTATTTATTTTTAATTACTAAACAAGTTTTAATATTCTTAAATTTTAAGTATATTGTTAAAGATATAAAAGTAATTTCATTATAATAAAAGATAAATACATTTTGTAAGTCCCTAAATTATTTTTACTCTAAAAGTCATATTAAAGGAATATATCACACTTTAGATTCTTTGCAAGTAAGTATCATCAAGAGAGGCGTCTTAATTATATGGGAATGTTACTCTGACAATAGAAATATTTTAATCCAGTTAATACATAAAAACAAATACATTTTTTATTAGATTTTTTTAGATGATTGTAGTAAAATTTCCTTATAAAAAGCATAGCATATTAAATTAGGGTACAAATATGTGTTCTTATATGAATATATTCCCCCATGATGTTCTCTATAAGAATTATAAATTTTTAAACGTTTTTGTGTTTACTGTTGAAACTTTAATGTACTTATATACTGTATTATTAATGAAATAAATCGCATTACTTTATACACATATAAGTATCTTGAATAATATTTTGTTTCTAAATTTTTAACTTTTTAACAATTTTCCACTCTATAGTTTTTCATAAGTATTTGTATATTAATGTCTTAAAAATAGTTATAATCATATCAAATACGCTTTAAATAATTTTATTTTTCAATATTTGATTCTAGACTAATAATTCATGTGGGAAAAGGTAATGGTAGAAAAGTAATTGCAATAATTTATATAAAAATGTCTAGTTTTCATTTAAATTAGTAAAAATATTCTTAATTGAGTTGGAATTTATTTGAACATTACAAAATACCTGTTTATATTATAATATGTATATAAATATCATATTTTATAAATTAACAACTAATATAATTTGATTTGTCATCTAATTTATATTTATTATTACTGAAATAAAAATAATTATATAATTTATAAACGTGTAGTAAAATATTCTTGCATGGTTTTACTTCAAATTTGAACTATAAAGTCCATTCCACATCAAATTTTGAAAGGCAAATTTTTGCAAAATATTTCCATTTTTAGGAGCATTTCACCTATAAATATTAACCAGTGGCATGTTGTACGTGCGACAAGAATACTGAGAAGAGGGTCGTTACAGTTAGATGATGGTCCTGTTGCCACAGGAGAATCTAAAGTAATTAATTAAAAACAACATTTCTCATACTTTATCTTATAATCACGTGCCTTATATATTATATATTGCTAAAGTATTTTTTTAAATAAATATAGATTAATGTAAGCTGGTAAGTAATAAATTAAGATAAGATGAAGTAATATAAAATTCCTTGCATTTTAAGTTTGAAAAATATTAATAATATGCTAACATTGCATTAAGCCATTTTTCGTATAAACCTTAAGACATTTAGGAGATAATAAAAAAATATTAAATCAAATATTAAAATGACAAAAACACTTTTTTGTTTTGGCCAAATTAATTTGAAGACTTTATTCAGTTACCATTTCACAAGTTTAAAAAAAAAAAATCGGGTGTTTTTTTTATTTTTGCAAAGTTTTTTTTCTAATATGATATAAATAGTCAGATGTTTAAAATGGTCAGAAATTTAAAAATTACTTTAAATATGCTACATTTTTCTATATAGATTTGTCTTGTTAATTACATAGATTTCATAAATAACTGCATTGAGAGAAATAAATATCATATTTTTCAAAACTGTTCCATTTTGATGCAATTTGAATAAATGATAATTTATTCAAATCAAGTTGGATGGATAGTATTTAAAATAAATTGAATATAATATATTCATGAAAATGACATATATTACTGAAGTTAAAGACTGAGAAGTTATAAATGAATAAGCAATTCTCACATTCTCAACTGGTTTGACTGACACAGTTAAATTGAACGTTTGATAATGTACACGTGGTTATTCATGTGTTTGAATTAATTTGTAATTTTATTCAATGAATTTCATTATATTTATCAAGCGAATGAGAAGTATTATTTACAATAATTATCTCATATTATGAAGCATAATTCATCGCTTATTTATTAAATTAATATATGTATCGTATATTTCTTTCGTATTTACCTTAAGCATTAAGCGTAATAAAAATTTAGATGATAAATACGAAAACAAATTATATTTTCCTTAAAAAATAATGTAAATAAGTGTATTTAAATTCTATATTGCACCAAAAATATTGATTATCTTGTGTTTTTAAACCAATCAAAATTTTTTTGAAGTTTAAACTATAAGTTTTAAATTAGAATTGAACATAAAAAAATTTCTTTTAAATTTTTATGCTTAGAATTATAATGCAAAATTAATTAGACCTTGCAAACATTGATCAGTGAAATTGAAGATTAAATAATAGTCATTTGGAATTTTAATTGCAAACATTAAGAAGTATATAAAATTATTGATACAGTAATACCTGTTTGATATTTCTTAAATTATACTAATGGATTTTATTCATTAAAGGAAGTTAAAAAATTTTTATATCGTGAATGTAACTATCGAGACTTAGTAATACACATATTGGACATAATAGACATTGGATAAGTGTAAAATTTATCTTGTTAAGCTTTGAATCTACAAATTCTAAGAGGACTGATTCATTTTGTAACATTTTGTACTTATAAAATTTACAGAATTAAGCATTAATCTCTGCATGAAATAAATATTCATATATGATAATGCAATATCAAAAAGTACAATATAATATTACTGAATATTTGTCATGAATGCAATTATATTACTTCTATTATAAGGAACCTCTTAGTGAGTTAAATCTAGACAGACCTTTGTATTTGGGTGGTTATCGCCACTTGTCCACAATAAATCCAGAATCTGGAATCACTTCAAGATTCAAAGGTGCCTTTCAGAGACTAGTCCTCAATGGGGAAGTTGTAGATGATCTACGAAAAGTAGCCAAATCTTCTCAAGACGTTGGTCATTTTTATGGACCGCCATGTGGTCCAAACCCTTGTCACAATGGAGGAATGTGCTTGCCACAACTCAATAATTTCCATTGCAAGTGCCCAGTAGCCTACACAGGACTTTGGTGTGAGAAATGTAAGTGTCGAAGTTTCTTTTTTTAAAAAAAATATTTAATGTTTAAAATTGGAAACATATATATTCTGTATTTTTTATGAAAACTTTACTCTCTAGAAATGTTGGGTATTTTAACTTTCATAATTTAGGAGTGTTAATTTTCAATTTCAAAATATATAATACCCATTTATTTATATACCTGATATCATGGAATTTTATCAGAATTGAAAATAATTTAAATTAATACCATTGTTATTTTCCAAGACCAAAAGTATTTTCAAACATTAACGGTGCAACTGTTAACAGGTTAAAACTGACCTTTAGAGATTTTTTTTTGGATGTGAAAACTTCTTAACTTAAAGCAAAATATTTTTACGAGATATTCCACATGTTCTTTCGATATCAAATTACGACAAAAATAAAATAAATAATTTACTTGTAATATTTTCGTTGTTTTACCCAAGGAATGAGTACAATTTTTTTTAAAATAAACGTAGTTTCATTATATATGTTCATTTAAAGTAAAAATCTCAATTATAATTATTTGCTTATAAAAATAAAAGAAAAGCAACGTTTAATCAGACTTTTAAACAATTAACTTTTTTTTTTAATTTTATAGTATTAAATAACAGATTTTATATAATTATCCCAAGAATTACAATTTTATTTGCATTTAGTTTCAAAGGTATTAATAGGTTTCTTATGATTATTAAATAAATTGTTATTTAATTTTAGGATTTTAATTGATTACAAGTGAAAACATGTTTATATTTTTTAATGTTTTAAACTGAAATTATTTTAAAAAAGTTAGGATTCAACCTAAATTCTCACGTCTTAAAATTTCAAGAATAGAACTAAAAATGTAATTCACAAAACATAATATGATTAACTCTTTTGTACTCTTATTTTTCAAACACATATTTCGAAATTAAAAGAAAGTGAGTAACTTAACAAAATATATAATTTTATATTACATAGTCACATTTTAACAAAAAAAAATCAATTAAGTGTTTCACGATTTACTTCTGATATAATTTTTAATTAAATATTTTAATTTTATAATTATAGCCTTATTAGGGTTAGAATAATAAAAATGAATCAGTATTTGAGATGATTTCTGAATTCAAATGATTATTGCATCATCTTTACATATATCAAACCTATGACTTATTAGTGAGAAAATATAAACTTTCAAATTCTGCAAAATAATTTATTGACCTGTAATATAAAGTATCAAATTAGAACTCTTTAACCATATCTTTGAATATTATCCAATATTTATCTATTAAATACTTAATAATTATTTTGGAACTACTTTGATATACCCCCCCCCCCAAATCGAAAATTTGGCGACTTTTTTCTCCTCACCAACCATAATACCTGTTTTTGGCGCCTTTTTTCACTCGCCAAGATGGGTTCTCGCTAAATACAAATAATTAATGGATAAGAAACTTTAAAAAAAAACTCAGAAAAATGGTACAAAATACAAAATTTGGCAACAGCAAAAGCCTAAAAGCTGAAAATACATAAATTGGTATTATCAAAATAATAAACATCAACCCTAAAATATCTGTAGTGAGTGCAAGATTTGGCGCGTAATTTTTGTGGGGTATATCAAAGTTGTTCCATTATTTTGAATTACATAAATATAAACAAGAATTAAGTATTTGTATGGCAACATTATATAAAAATATAAATTATATTTGATCTATGATAACAATAGATTAAAAAAAATAATGAATCATTTTGTTAATTTTATTTTAGATATTGAAAATGTTTCCATCGATGAGCCTATCATGTTTGATGGAAAAAACTTCTTAAAATTCCCAAATAAAATTTTTTCAAGGTAAATTGAATTTAGTTAATTACAAATTAAATTGCATCAATACTTAACACTTATTTAAACAAATTAAAAATTTTGTTGAACTGTATATTTTTATATTTTAAGATTTGAAGACCTAAATGAGGAGAAGAAGGATACAGAGTAAGTTTCTCAGTTGCTGCAATTGTATGTAATGAATATTTTAGTAATATTTTAAACCATTTTCTGAAATGAACTAGTTGATGCAAACTCATTAATATAAAAATGTCAGGTGCAGGAAAGAAGGAGTGTATCCAGACAAGCGAAAAATATTGCTTTTTAGACGGATAAGGAATATTTAAAACAAATACCGAATATAATTTAAGAAATTTGCAAAATTTTTATTTGTTATTTTGCTCTATTATCCGAAACATTGTTTGTAATAATCCAAAAAAAGCGAAATACTGTCTCTATTATCCAAAAAACCAGAACACAGATCAAATTTATTCCATCAAATAGACAAATCAATATTTTTGGCATTAGGACACAGCATAATAACACAGAGACGAGGTACATCATCCGGTAATAACAATGCACCATTCAGGAGATTCGCACAAGATTCCGTGATCAGCCAACATGCTCAGTAATGTATCCGAATAATTCCATTTAATCTCTCCCAAGGACATAATACCAATCTAAAATACTTGAAAGGATTGGTGGTTGTTTTTCAGTGTTCTACCTTAGCCTTCAAAGGATGAATTGTGTCAAATATTTGAGAGGGAATTTGCAGCTGTCTTTCTTTATATATGTTTTTAAATGTGGGGTTGAATGTATTGCAACCACGTATGGCCCAACAAATTACTATTGTATTGCTTTATTCATTAATGTTAAGAATTAGCTAATAATTAGTTGAGAATTAGCTTATGACACTAAATTTTCAGTTACCAATGATTGAAATTATATATTAACAAATATATAAAATCGGTTATAGAGGAAGGAAAATGAGTGACATAATTATTGGTTTAATGTTTAGAACAGACATAGAATAGATTAAACAATGTTATTAGGTTGTTCGGAAAGTTATTTCGTTTTAAATGAAAATAAAAAACGTATAGCGAATAAATATTTTATTGAATTGTATATTTTCAATTCTAGTCCAATACCTTTTACCATATTTCTGGTCGTAGCATGATTTCATACTCATAGAATGGTTGGTTTACTCTAGCAAAAGACTAATTCAGGTGGGAAAAACGAAATGACTTTCCGAACAACCCAATAGATAAATATTTATACTTATGTCTTAGAAATGCGCTTTTTGAATTTAATTAACATAATTAGACAGCAAAGCATAAAGATGTTTTCAATGCTTCCAATGTAAAAATTTTCTAAAAATCTAAAGACAAATGATATGTAAATTATGAAATAGGATTTCTTCATAGAATTATAAGAACCTTTCATTTACCCAATCCCAAACATTTTTGAAAATCTACTGAAATATTTTGATATTATGAAATATTGTCTTTAATGATTGGTCCATTTTCGGTTGAGATCGTAGGACCAATAGAATATGCCATGATATTATTTGGAAGATGATGTAGTTGCTTATACAATATATTTAAAACTTTCCTTGATTTTCACGATATTGGACTTTGGTAATATTCATAAAATAGTTCCGAAACTATTGCATAATAGTTGGTTTAGTTTGTTTGGATGCGACTCTAGGGTTAATTTATCCAAAAACTACAAATTAAATGAATTCCAAACCACTATGCTAAAGATGTAAGTTGATCTCACGAGCTCTTAAGTCAAAATGCTAATTTTTATCTGCCAGCTCTTGTATGTTTGAAAATGATTAATTATATTTTTTCATGCTTCCAATAATTTGTGATGCCATAAAGTTCTGCAATTCAGAAAGACAATACATATTCGTAAATATAGATTTCCTTTATGTTTTATAATGATTTGGTTAGACATCTTTCCGCAAAAATATCATTTGAATTTTGTGGGCGCATATATTTTAAGCATCTAGAAAGCTTACTAATATAAATGAACAGTTAAAACACTAAAATGAAGAGAAGAAATTATGCTCTTACGGACAACGAAATAAAATGCTGAGACAGTATGAAAATGTAGTGAAAACAATTTAATGTGACAATTACTATTATATTTTAATAAGGAAATAATTGGTAGTTCTATAGGTTTTAATCACTTTGAAACTGATGAACAGAACTATCTTTCCAATCATTAAGTTGGTTCATTTTGTAATTGATATTGATATACACTGGACACAATAAATTAAAGGAACGGCCTGTTTTTCGAAGCTCCCCATAAAAAATGACATTAATAATAGTTTATATAAATAATAAAAATGAACTTTAAAATTTATAAAAATATGTTGGCACCAATTTTTTTGATAGAAAAAAAAGAAAGATATAAGTGCGAGAAAACTATGCAAACATCAGGCTTTTGTAATTATCTGTGTAACTTTTGTTGATTTTCAATTTTTGTAACAGATTCATTGAAAAAAGTTATTGGAATCTTACATTGTCTGAAAAAGGTCATTGATGTGATGGGTGGTTTGATCGATAGAATTGGGATGTCACAGGCTGATGCTGATAGGTGCCTTAATGTGTCTCAAAGTTTGGTCCATCATATTGGGACTCAATATCAAAATGGGATTCTGTGTCCAAAAGAAATGTTACAAGCTAACCACGAGCTTCAATGCTTACTGAAGACCGTTTTATATACTTTTTGTCCCGAAGGAGAAGAAGCAGTTATGTGTTACAACTTGTTCGAACCACTCTGTGGTATCAGGGAGAAGAATATCCTCTAATACAGTTTAAATGCGTCTTCATCATGCAGGTCTGTGGCAAACAGGGGTGTGTGTCCCACACTAGTAGCTGGAGAAACGGTTATTTATCTCTGGCAAGAGAACAAGTTTCCAGGACCAGATAGTGATGGGTTTCTTTAGTACTTCTTACAGACGAGTCCAGATTCACGCAGTAGAGTAATTTAGGAAGTGCACTGATTTGGAAGGAACCATTAATCCAACACTGAAGAAAAACACAGCTACCGTGCTAAAAGAGCAATGGTTTGTGCATGGATCTCATTCGTTCGTCACACTAACCTGCATGAGTTCCGCGAGGAACTGTGACTGGTTTGGTGTCGGACCTTTGATCCATCTTTCCATTCATATACCGGTGCAATTGGCAAGGCTTTTATTTTAATGAATGCTAGAGCATGACGTTATTGATCTATAGTAGTAGAAGAAAATCTTTTAAGTCTTAGATTGGAGCTAAGAATCAATAATTGTAGATTAATTGTCTGCTTTAAGTCATTCTACAAGGTCTGTAGGAGAACTGGAAAACAGCGTATTTTGTATCTGGTCTTCGCCTCACTTTTAGGTAATGGACAACTTAAATAAAAGCAAGGGAAGTTGATGCCGCCAGTACATTTTAGATAGGGGTGAGCATATCCCATATTAAAATTCACTTTTCTTATGTTCCAATGACATTTTACTACACAGAAAACTTTAATCATTCTTTTTCCCTTGAATGGACGTTCCAACAAGATTGCCTTTTTTGTCGTAAATTATTTATCTGATTTTCTCATGTAAACTTCCTTTTTACGATCAATATATACCATTTTGTCACATGTTATTCAAATCTGGTGTTCCCATATTCATTGATTTGAGAAATAGAAGCAAAATAACGATTACTCCTTAATATTTGTAGGTCAGTGCAATATTTACAGTGTGTATATAAATAATACTAATTTTCTTCATTTGATTTTTCTCCTTGTGATATTTTATCAGAAATGTCAACAAAGTTAATTTTAGCAATAAGCCATGAAAATTTAGCAATAAGCCAAAAAATCTCAAATATAATTTTCTTGGTAATTTTTAAATTTATGTTTTCACGCTTAAGTTGTAAAATTCAGAATAAATTAACTTAATAAAAATAATTTTAAAATGATAAATGAAAATTAAGTTTTAGAAATTTTAAAGGAAGAATCAACGTTTTTAACACTTTTGGACGTCAATTAAAACATAATCTTAAAATAAATTAGTAATTTAACTTTTTTTTAAAACAAATTTATAATAATTATGATTTTTTCAAATTATGTTATTATTATGCATTATTTAGTTGTTGAATAAATTATATAATATTTTAAAACTTAGAAAAAAGACAATGATTTATTCTTGCTAAATGTAATATATACTGAAATAATCTTCATTATTTTATGTGTTTTGTACTAAATCTTTGACTTTTGATAAATTTTTAAATTAAAATTTTATAAGTCAAAAAATATCTTTCTTCCTCATATTTTATTTATTTCATAGTTTATCTTTGAGGAGAGTTACAAATAAATTATGTTTTATATTTCTTAGTTTATTTTCTAATGGACATAATCGCTTAGAAGTGACCTTTAAAACAGATGTAAGTGAAGGTTTGCTTTTATGGTCCCATGAAGACTCTCCAACCATTGGAGATTTCATAGCGCTGGCAATAACTGAAGGATTTTTAGTTGTAAGCTTCAACTCCGCTGGAAGTCAAGAACCATTACTCATCAAGCACAATTTTCCTGTTAACAATGGTCAGTGGCACAGAGCTGTTGTGGACAGGTGAGAATATTAGTAATTTTAAGTTTCCTAAAATAAAAGTAAAAATTTATTCGAATAGAACAAATAATAACGCACAATACTTCATTTTATATAATGACATATAAATAACAATGCATAATATGAACGAAGTCTGATTAATAGTTTTTCATAAAAATAATAGTTATAAGTAAAGTTTAATATCAATCAGTCCTCCAAATATCAAGGGTTTTCAACCACAAATAAAATATTGAACATAAAGTAAAAATCATTTTTATAAACAAATTAGGACAATTCATTTCAGCGCATATGTATATTAAAACTTAATAACGTACACACAGTACATTCCAAATAAAATTTAAAATTTTAATTATGCTAAGAGGTATGTATATACAAAGTTAGTATATGCCTTCCATTGCTATGCATAGTACCATGAATTTACGTAAAATAAATATCAAATAATAAACTTTAAAATAGGATTCGCGTATTATAAATAAAAATTTCGCCATTTTCACAAATAAATGGTCATGAAATTTTTATTTATAATACTCGAATCTCAAATGCAATATTTAATAATAAACATGTTATAGTACAAAAACTATTTCATATTGAATTAAGTTGTGGTTGTCTTATTCCTCATGATCAAGTAGCATGGCCAGACCATGTGTCCATAAGCATACGAATTTTCAAGAAGTCATAAGCTGTAGAAAAGTTTAATCCTATATAAATCTGACACAAATTATGTAAATTTATTTACTAAAACTCTACTATTTTGTTCGTTATGTAGTATTTTTGGCACTATATAGTATTTTTGGCACATAATTACTTATTTTATTATGTTTAAACTAGATTAATTAGATTAAAAAATCGACACTTCGCACCTCAAGTAAAAATTATATGAAATTTTCTTGATACTAACAAAGATACATATTATTTTATTTTAAATATTTCAACTTTTAAAATATGGAGAAAATTTCTTTTTAATAAATATTTCAGTAAATTAAGCATTTAGGTATGATGACAGTTTTCAGTTTAATTTTGATTTTGAATGTTTATTTTGATGAATTTATAATTTTCCTTTAAAATATTAAAGTTTCCATATTTTATAGCTATAAACATAAGGTAATAATTTATGCAAACTGTATTAAAATAGAAATTGTACATCAAAACTTAAGAATTGGTTAATTTATTCACAAATACAATAAACAGTGTTAAAAATTTGGAGGAATTTAATTTTTCAAAATTTAAATTTATAATTTTTGTTTTTTCCCATGCGATTAATGGAAACTTTTATTAATCAGTTTCAATTATGTTATTTGCTATCTGCTTAGGAGAATTTTTGAAAAATAGAGTATATTTCTTTTTACATAGTTAATATAAGCTATGTACTATAATTTTAGTATACTTATATTAAACTCAATAAAATCATTTTTGTATGTATTTATTAAAAATATACAAATTCAATTTAATAAATGTATAAATTTAATCAAAGTATACAAATATAATTTAATGAAAAATAAATTTAAATCCCTAGTATTTCTTTTTAGCACATTATTCAAACTTTATTAATACTTAACGTATGGAGACCATAAGATACTTGAAAAGTAATTTAAGCATAATTAGATTTCTGGATTGATAATAGTGCACATCTCATAACTGATTAATTCAGCTAAGAAGCAATTGAATAACTTAAGCAACGTCTTTATGAACGAATATATGAATTTCTCAGAGAAAATTATCTTCAGTCTTGAATTTTAATAGATTAGAATAATTAAACTAATTTCTCATGATCATAAGCAGAAATTCATTAATATTAAAATACAAATATGAATTAAAAGGAGAATAATATTAGGATATTCTACAAATGGTATCTCGTCATTAATCACGTATGTTTATTAATATATTCAAGAATTAAAGAGAGATATATGAGTACAACATCCCTCGACAGAAATAATTGACTTTATTCAAGTAGCAATGTAAATTTTATTTAAATAATGTTTAAGAACTCTTAGTTCCGTATATTTTTGAGATATTTAAGTATCCACATAAATTTAAATGAAATTGTACTTTCTCTTCATTTAAAGTATCTCATTTCAAAAAGAAATAATCATGCTACAAATATTTCAAAATAGCTATGAAGTCAGTAATTTTTTAGGAATATATATATATATATATATATATATATATATATATATATATATATATACTAAATTTTAGGGGTATCATTTCTAAAGTTCATTATAAAATGCGAAACATTTTAATATTTTTTATATAATATATCTACAATTGGTGCGATAATTTACGCCTTTAATTGCAACTGTTGTAATTCATATAAATAAATATGACTATTTAAGTATATATTCAGTATATATACCATTTGTGTAGTTATATATATTTCGAAAGAAAGAATTTTTTATTAAGAAATTATTTTCAAATTCAATATTATTAAATAACGTTAAAATTATAAGAACAATTATACTTTTACGATAAATGCAGATATGAAACATTTTAATATTTTTTATATAATGCTATCTACAATTGATGCAATGATTTACGCCTTTAATTTTGCAACTTTAGAAATTCATATAAATAAATAAGACTATTTAAGTATATATTCAGTATATATACCATTTGTGTAGTTATATATATTTCGAAAGAAAGGATTTCTTATTAAGAAATTGTTTTCAAATTCAGTATTATTAAATAATGTTAAAATTATAAGAACAATTATAATTTTACGATAAATGCAGATTGGATTCTAAAATATACATTTCAAACCTGCTCTAAACTAAAACATTATTACATTTATACGTTAACTTCATTTTACATAATTCAGAAATAAATTAAATTATTATACTAATTATCATTAACAGTAACTACTAAATTGCTTTTAGTAATAATTCTAAAACAAATCTATAATAATTATAGAATGGATATGTTTTTCAAAATTATTGAATTAATAAATTAATATAAGTGCCTCTATATATATTTAATAAGCATTTAACAATACTGTTTTTGTTAATAATATCCTATAAAAATATAAAGGCTAATATTTATCAATTAAATTATTCTTTTCTTTAAAAGAAACAATCAACATGGAATGCTGCAAGTAGATGATGATACACCCGTTGTAGTTACATCTACTCCCGAAACAAAGCATTTAAACACTGACGGAGTCTTATGGATTGGTAATTACGAATATTTGTTGTTCCTAAATGTTTAAAAATTTGGGTTTTATTTAAAATTTTATATAAAAAATTTTCTTATTTCTTGCATATTTTTAAAGAAACCTTAATAAGCTAATATAAAAACATAAGATAATATTTTATCTTGGCTCAGATATTAAAATTATATGTTAATCTTGCTGCAGGTGGATGCCCAAATTTACCCCCAGGACTTAACCCGGCTTATTACATAGGCTTTGTGGGATGTATACACTCAGTGATCGTTGACGGTGAAGCACTGAAAATTGCAACTCACGGCACTGGACAGTCCTGCTCGTTGACGTGACACAGTTATAAGGTGATTTAATCTTCTCCCCGCTATGGAGTGGTGCTAAATTCTGGACTCCAAAACATAGACTCATACAATTAACTGACGACTAAATTGAACTATAACTTCTATTGATGCATACATATTTTACTTAAAATACACATACAATTCACATTAAGTTTATTTACACAAATATTTACATTTGCACATAAGATGAAGTTAATACACTTAATTAAAATGCAATTTAAATTAATTTAATTTAAAAGGTTTTATTATATTATATTTATTTTAAATAATAAAATAAATAAAAGCATTTCTTTTGTAGAATTTTTAATAATTTGTGCACTACCTTCAACAGTTTGAACTGCACTTATATTACACATAAGAGTGCATTGAACTTGAAACTATCTCATATTTATCTGAACAAAAGAGACATAAGAGACGTGGCCTTCAATGTAAATCAATAATGTTTATAAAATGCATTAATTTGGCTCGTGCATTGTATATATATGTATATCACAGATTTGAAAAAATGAAATACATGTTTTGTAATGTAAAGAAAAATTATGACTAGTTTTAAATTAAACATATTTATTAATAAAGATTTTGAAACTTGATGCATTTCTAAGTTCATTTCTTAAATACTTATACTTCTATAAGTTCATTTAGTTTATTAATCTTTCAAATTCATCAATATGTTAAAAAAGTTTATGTGATATTTTATACTCTGGTTTAAATTATGTATAATTTAATTTGTCAATATTTATTTAATATATAATATAATTGTACATTTATTTCATATCCAGAAAATATTTCAGATTATTAAAATTAAGATATTAACAGTAATTACTGCTGCTGAAGATGCCATGAAAATGCAAAGAAATCCATCATGAAAATATTCTACGAAATAAAATAACACTCTTAAAAACTACTTGAACAAAAAAGAAGTTAATTTTATAAACTAGTTTATAAACATATAACTTCCATGAAAAATACATAAAAGTTAATGTAAAATGAAAACAACATTTTAATGCTAAATGGAAAATATCTGATTTTATAGGAATAAAGTAAGATATACCTCATATATTTTATAAGATCAGTAAAGCTTAAGAAATTATAGTTAATCATTTAATAAATGGAATAGGAAAGAGTTAGATTTACTTTCAGTATAAATTCATATTATTAGATCTTCTGTGTAAAGGTGTTTATGATTTTACCAAATTTCTTTTTAAGCATGTCTTAAGTCCAATCATCTTAAAAGATTTTTCCAGTCAAAACAAAAATTTAAAAATGTTTTCTCATTTATTATTTCTTTTACCTAAAAATTGATAGAACGATGTAAATTCGTCTTAAGAAAACAAGGCTAAATCTGTTTAAAATATTTGACATATATATATATATATATATATATATATATATATATATATATATATATATATATATATATATATATATATTATAAAAAAGCACTTTTAAAGAAAGACAAAACGAGAAAAATGATATTTTCATATGTATGTTACGTGTTGTGTTCGTATAGAGAGA
>JAPDSC010163309.1:51885-63149 GCA_026290005.1 Latrodectus geometricus
ATATAAATTACTACTGTTCTAAAAAATAAATGCAATAAAATTGTCAAGTTATTAACCGAAAATTTCATTCGAAGGAAATATTAATACTTCTGACAAAGGAATTCTTTTGGGGTATATCTAAATGCTAAATTTTTAAAATGAAAGATATCTAAAAAAAGGCTACATTATTTAGAAGTATATCATACTTTTAAACAATGTAGCATTTTTTTAAATATAAGAGAAATATACAGGTTTTAATATAAGCAAATGCATTACAATATTAGCAAATATATTAATATAGATTTAAATATTTGAATTTATGCTTATGTGAAACAGGGGGAACTGCTAAGCGATTAAAATTTCATAGAAGAAATAAATACAAATATATCAATTTTAATATAAGCATATATATTGTAATATAGATTAAAATATTTGCATTTGTTTGTAACACAGGAAGAATTTTTAAATGATTGAATTTTAAAAAAGAAAAATAAATAAATATATATGTATATAAAACACTGGTATATATATACCAAAACATTTTATTCACACACACAAATGCTCATGAAAATTAACTCATTTAATCTAAAACAATCATTTAAATAACAGAGAATCCACAATTTCAATTGGCACAATTAAATTAAGTTCTAATTAATAATTATCTAATTTTTATTTTTCTCGCTTAAGAAAATAGCCAATTTCTGAAATGTTTCCATGAGACTATTTTAACAGCATCATTATGATTTATAACACCATAATTCCATTTCAAACACCATAATTATATTTTGTTTTCTTTGAAATATTCAAAATTCTTTTTTCATTTAAAGAGTGATTCAAAATTGCACAGTTTTAAGTATAAATCAAATGAATTTAAGAAATTAAATGAAATATAATTTGGGACAAAATATAGTTTTTAGATTGTTAATTTCACAGAATTCTATATACACACTCAATTTTTATTCACAATCATTATTATTTACACAATCATTATTTTTTTCTGTTTTTCCACCCTTTCTTCAGCATGCCGCAGCCAATTCGATATGCTCTTAGCCATCTCTGCTTTTGTAACTTGAGGCATATGAAAACAGACTGCATCTATTATTAAAAAAAGAAATTAATATTTTATAAGATAATCTAGAAAGATCAAGATTATCAGAAACAAAACTTTATATGTTAAGGTTTAATGATTATTTTAACAACTTAAATTTTATTTTAAAGATATAAATTAGTTTAAAAGAGCTACTGTTAAAAAAATTCAACACTTGTAAAGCAATATGGCAAAATAATTTTCTTATCACCATTAGATTCTCATTTGATAGTTAAAAAATAAACAACACATGGACTTAAAGACATAACAAATCCCAACAATGAAATAGCAAGTTTTAAATTTTTAATACTTTTTATAACATATTAAAATTAGTCTGATAAAGAAATAACCTTTCAAATTGATTAAATATAAAATTATTCCAAAATTCAATCCTTTCCAGCCGTAATTTTATAATCTGCAGTTGCTTTAAAATTTCTGAAAAATCTAAACTAGAGATGCATCTTTTTCATTTAAAGAGAATATAAATTTATTTTTATGAATCAAAAATTTATTTAGTGAAAACATCATGCAAAATTTTAAGAAAATAAAAATTTCATGTTAGAAATGTATACATTTTTCTTTAAAATTCATTATTAAATAAAATGTGTGTTTTTAAATATTCCTTTCTAAATGAAGATTAAATAATATAATGACTTGTAAGATGACTTTTCTATTAATAATCTACTTACACACTCAAATTTAGGAATGAATTATTTAACATTCAGTTTTAATTTTAGCTCTGTAATTCCCTATAAATTCATTCAACACATTAAAACAATACAATTTAAAAAGTATAATGACTTTGGAGCTACTATGTGATTAACAAATGATCTTTCATAACATTTTAAAGTAAAATTTTTAAACTAAAAATTTCTACATTCATAAATTGTAAAATGAGAAGAATACATAAAATTAGCCAGCCTGAATATTGCTATTTATTTATTGAAAAGACTTGATGCATTATACAGTATAATAATTATACACAAATTAAGAAATCATATATTTAGTTTCAAAACATAAGATTAGAACAATACAAGTACTTTACAACACACCTTAATGTTAACTTCTTAACATGAAAAAACAATTTAAAAATAAAATCTTTAGCATTTATAATCTTAATAATGGGCGAATTAAAATATCCATTGAATTATAACATTGGAATATATGTTTACAATCATCTACTTTTTGATAGCAGTAACGTAAGGCTTAACAATTATGATAAATAGTATATATAAGTTTTTAAAAGTTTAAGTATAAACAATAAACATTTTTACACTCACCTTTAATAGAATTCTTTGCTTGTGAAAAGTTATAACAAGTTCTAGTATTTAAATCTTCTATATATTATTAATATTTTAGTATTTAAATCTTCTTATTCAAAATTTCGTTCACGTTGTTCGATGTGTAAGCACTACCAGCGATTCCGTGCGGCTCCCCAAGCAGATTTCCGGTTCTTGACGTAAGCAGACTTCCGGTTTGAAATGTAAGCTTTTCTGCGCATGCGTCTAAATGAACGGAGCAAATTTCTTTCGCTTGATTTAACACCAAGTCTTTTTATTTAGAACTTCGGCACTAACTAAGAATTTATAAACGTGCGTGCACTCTAACTTCGTTGGTTTAGCGTTAACTTGTTCGAGTTTTTGAATTTGATAAAATCGCATTTAAAGCCTTTGCATTCTTATATATATATATATATAAAATATAACAGATAAAATATATAAATATAATATATAAACATAACAGATAAAAAAATTTATATCCCATACATAAATAATTCTTTTTTCTAAATGCTCTTCGAGAAAATCAACTGTTTTTATAAGCGCTTTAATTATTTTAATTAAATGATATTTTCAATGGTGAAGAATAAACTGAAGAACGTTTGTAATTTTCAGTCAAAATTGCATTATATAAATTAAATTGTAACAAGAGAAAATTTTACCAAGATTTTTTTTTTTCTTACCTGGAAAACAAAATGTAGCGGAAGTAAATACAACATTATATTAAATTGGAATAAACATTATCAACATATTTTAAAAATATTATTATACTTTGTAATCTGTTAATTATTTTAAAACTTATCAATTCGTATTGATCTAACGTATTGACATAACTTACCTTTAGAATATATGTACTGTCTTCATAGCAGTCGTATAACCCTTGAAAATCCCTTTTAAATTCATGTCGTATTCAAAAAAATATAGTTTTGCCAAACATACTCTTTTGTTTTTACATATATCTTTGTTTATAATTATGATGAAATAAAAGACAGGATCTTTAATAGCACAAAAATTCATAAATTTTACATAAGGTGATTTCTACTAATTAAAATGAGAATATATTCTCATTTTAATTACTAAATACAATGTATCACAAAATTATTTACATTTATTAACAAATTGATATGATTTTTTAATTTTATAAGTAAATAAAAAAACCCATTCAGATCATTTGTTAGAAAAACCAAAAAAGGATGTAAAAAAGCTTTTTCAGGATGTTTATCAACAGATAGTCCAAAACAGATCCATAAAAAGACATACTTAGAACAGCTTTACAAGGCTGTCCTGAGGACTTTCTCAAAGAACATCCAGGGGACGTCCAAATCACATCCAAGACGTCGGAGGATCAAATATGGATGTTTTGGATGTCCGAGGGATGTTAATTGGACGTTGTTTGCTATCTGGCTAATCGTTTGCTTGTAAACACTTTTATTTTGATGTGCATTGTATTTGGTTGTCAATAGAGCAACTATTACCGTCGATCTTATTTTACCAAATACAGTTTTCTCTGATGTCCTACTGTTAATGCCTGATCTTCACTTTATTTCTTTTATTTAGTAATGTCTTCGAAAAATATAAATTTACCGTTAGTGATTAATTAATTAAAACATCAAAGTTTTGGGTGATATAAAGTAACATTTTCATTGACAGTTAATCAGGCAAATTTTGCAAAGCATATGAATATTCAAAATGTCTTTGTTTCAAGAGAGAAACTTCATAAATGGTAGAAAATAATAAATTACCACAAAAAAAATCCACAGATGTCCTAAACAAAGTACTAACAAATATGTAGCCATATTTTAAAAGTAATATTCCATAGCTCAACAATGTTTGAATCAATACCAGATTGTTTCACTCTGAAAAACATAGTAAACCCATAATTTCATGAAACTGTGTAACACCTGATGGATTAATAAAAATATATTGTTATAGGAATTATTAATTTCTTATTTTTTAAAGGAAAGAGACCTTCCAGCAGAAAAATAATTTTTTTTCTTTTTTCGCAAAATACAAATATTGATGAACTTTTAAGGATTCCTTTGTTTAATGAATTAATATTTTTAAGTATGATTAATTAATTTTTATGTTTTTTATGAAATAAAGTGTACTACAAATATATTTTACTATAGGAATTGTTATGTTGTCAACAATGCAGATAATGAAAGATTCATTAAATTGTATTTCTTTAAAATACAATATTCACTAAAATATGTAATATGTTATTCTACATAATTCGTAATATTAAAATATATAAGACAGTAATTCACAATATTAAATAAGAGTGATAAAAATAACCCACGAACTGCTTAAATCACCACGAATAATTTTGCGAATATATATTAAACTATTAAAAAAAAAACATTGTAAAGAAAAATAGATCCAGACAAAGTCAGTTAAATTGTTAAAACTATGAGAACATATACATAACCGTATTTAATAAATAAACGAAATATCATTAAACAAAATTTATGGAAAATATCTGACCGTATACAGAAAATCACATTAATTCTCCACATCCTCATTGAGATTAGTTGATAATTTCTGAGTAGTGAATTGCACTTTTGGTTTGTAGCTTGTTGTTGTTGTTGTTAATGACACTTGGCAATGCCAAGCCCGCCTATCAGAGTGACTAGGCTAATGAAGTCAGAAGACGTCTTTCTTTTTTTAATAGAGCACCTTCATACAAAGGTGGAAGTAAGACTTTTGGCTCATAGATGGCAGCACCACCTGAATCTTCCAATTTAGAGAATGAATCCAGTGAAGAACCAAAGCCTGCCTCCAACCACCCCCAGGTATTAATGGTTTGTAACTTAAAGAGTATTTGATAATATTAAGTTTGTTAAATAAAATATTTCTCAGAGTTTCTTTCTATTACAAGGAACTTAAAATATCCTTTGAATTATTCAATATACTTAGAATAAAACTATATCTTTAATTTTATTGCTGATATTGATTAAATTTACTTCTAAACTTAAAACTATTTAAGAAGCTAAAAGTCATTAAATGCTTAATTTTACAAATTTTAAATTACTTAATGCGATGAAAATGTAATTTTGATTCCAATGTCTTCTGTAAATTATATAGCAGAGTTTCAAAGTAATTTGAAAAATCGAGAGAAGTATTACTAAAAATTTTAATTAATTGCTGAAAAGTTATATTGGAATATAATTTATAAAAAGAAAAAAATATTATTTTCAAGAAATTTCCAAAATACAAAATGCATTCCTTCATTGAAAAGTTTGTAGATTTAAAAGACGCACGGCATTTTTTGCACAATATTCTAAATGAATAAGATATATAAATATTTTCGATGAAAAATATTACTTATTTGTCATCAGATTGGACTGGATTTTATTATAAAAATTCGAAATAATTATAACCACTTCAAAATATAAAATAAATGTGTTATTATTTTCTACCCAATAATACAATCATTTACGTGCTTCAGTTAAATGTTAAAAATACAAAAATAGACAAAAACGTTAAGGTTAAAGTTAAGAAATATTCTATGAGCAGATAATACTTATTTTAACAATTTACTCATTTATTACACGAATCTTATCTCTTACAAACTGGAAATTAATTAAACTTAAAAAATAACTTAAACTTAAAAAAAATGTTGAAGTTTGATACGTTTCTTACCTTTCACACATAAAAAATGTATAGCTGTAAATATTTGACCAAATAGGATACCTTTAATTTACATTTAAACTTTTTTAAATTTTATAGAAAAATAAATTAAAAAATATATTTCTTTGTTTTTTTCTTGTCATATGTTCGCAAAATATAATTAATATTCATTTAATAATTACTATCATCAATATTTGTTGATAAATTCAAAAATAACAGTTAAATTCTTTGAATATATTAGCAGAAAGATATATTTATAAAATATGTATGCATAATTTTATAGAAACATAATACATTCAGAGATGTGTTTTAAAAACGGTGTAAAACGTTCAAAATAACTATTAATAGTAATAAAATACATTCATTATTTATATGTGATGAATGAACTATTCTCCTACTCATTTGAATCAACATTAATTAACGTGCGTATTTAACACTTAAAAACACGAATTTTTTTTGTAAAAATGAATACATTTAAACTCTAACATCTGTATTATATTAATTATAACGTTTGTATTATGCATTGTTAAGAATTTATTGGAGAAGTATGTGGAAACCCAATTTTCAAATCTCTAAACACAGTTTGAAGAGAGTGAGGAGGTGGAGAGGATATCTCTGTTAAAAGATCACACATTGTCACGAGAAATACTCGCCTGCGACTAGAGATAATTAAAGTAAATATGCTTGGTATGGCAGCAGTAAATTATTCAGCAGCTGAAACGAGGAAAATAATTTAATTAAGAATGAAAAATAGGAAAATTTAAAAGAGCTTGAGATTGAGTGAAGTTGCTGAAATTCTTTCTCTCTTTTCGGTAATTTTATATTAATTCCTATAATTATTTTTCTTTTACGGAAAATTAGCGCAACACTTATTTATATATATTTTATCAATTCTATTAATTCATAAATGAGTCATATTTATGCATTGAATAGCATACAAAATTTTCCTTGGATAATGACTGTAAGAAATTATATTATTTAGCTTTTAAATATATAAAAATTTGCATATTCTACTCTCAAAGGAGGAGAAAAACAAAATGTAAGTAATTGTACTCTAGAATATGTTCGAGTATGTGGTTTTGTGTAGATTTGCTATTTGACAATTAGTTACAAATTTCGTCTCTGTTATTAACAAAAGTAATGGTTATTAAATATACTAATAACTTTCGTATTCCCTCTCTTGCAGTGACGTTTTTAAATTTACTATCAAATATCTTGGCATCTAAAAAGTCTATTTTTGTAAATTTGTGAAGGGGAGATGTTCTGACTTAAGCTTAGTCCACATAAAAATAAAATACCATTATTAAAGCTATAGAGGTTTCATTTATAAAAAAAATTACATATATTGCAAAAGAAAATATTAAATTTGGATTCCAATAAATGTGATTAAACAATCACTATACATTTCTTCATACACTTATTTTGCTAACTTTATCAGATGCAAAGAAAATTTTCATTTTATAAATATAGTGAATGACAATCCTTTCTATAGTAAGTATTTAAATTAGTTTTATTTCCGTTTTATTTCAAAATTTTAAAATAATAAAGAAAATCGAATTTTTTTTATTGGTTGTTTAAAATTAGATAAAAATCATAGTGATACATATTATTTTTATTTTTTTACAAAATTATCCATAAATTCACAAAATAAAATTGTTAAGTAAATAATTGCATAAGCAAATATTAATTAATTATATAAGCTAGAAATTTTGTAAAAATATATTAATAATAACATAAATTAGGAATACATGATAATTTATTAAAATACCACTTATTATAAATAATAAAAATAAATGCAAGCATTTCATTAACCCATATTTGATTATGACATGTTATATTGATTTACTGTTATTAAATATTGCACAAAGAAAGTGCTTAAATGTTGTAAATTACTGTCATAATTCATAGCAGAAATTGCCCTCTATTAAATGTCCTGGACTAGCAGCTTGATAGTTATTATTACAGTTTTCTGCAGTAATTACGTTAATTTATCATTGCAGTGATTATGTTAAGAATATAATGTTAATGTGGTTTCGTTATGTCAGCACCATAATGTGGGAATTCCAGTTAAAATTTCATTGCAGTGTTTAATGCGTTCCTATGAATCACATTTCACTAAATATTAATATAGAAACATTCTAATGTATCAGTATCATTTTATTATAATGTAACGATTGCTCTGTGGTCGATTTTCATTAATGATTCATTAAAAATTAAATGTATTTGCGAACTACAAATATAAATTTGCTATTTATAGCGAAATACATATTGATTCCCCGACACTTTTCTATTTTAAATGATTATTAGCATTTTATAAGACCATGATTTGAGATTAATATTGTTATCAATTATATTCTATTAAGTAATATTGAATAAAAATATCTTTGTTCATATATTATTATTTTAGATTTTTAGTAATACATGAAGTTTTATTTACCTACCATCAAAATTTTATAAAATATAAACATTAAATGTTCATTGCAATATTTATAAAATGTAAAAAATTACTGATTTTCATTTACTAATGATTTCAATTAAAGTAATAGCAAGGCATATTTCTCTTAGATTTAAAAATACGAAATTCTCTTTGTAAGTATATAGATTCTTATATAAATAAATTTTGTAAAAAAAAATAATAAATACATTTCTGCCAACAATTACTCATGAATAAGCAATCATTATAATATACTAAAATTAAAATACTCACATAAAATAATTTTTCATTAAATTGTGCTTAATAATTACAGACAGATTATAAATTCTAATGTGTCAGTATTTCTTATATTAATAAAACTTAGTGGAATCAATCCACAATGTCCTTGCTTAATTATATTAAATATTTAAGCCTTTCCATACTTATGGAAAAATATTTGTGAACGAAATAGATTATTTCATTAAGAAATTAAGAATACAAGAAAAAAATCTGAATATAAGTGCAATTTTACGGAAATCTAATGAAAATATATTAAGTGTATTTATTAGCATCATAATGTTTAGTATTTAATCTCGTATAAATAATTTCAATTTTATCATCAATTGATTTAGTTTCAGTCTTAAATTCAGGGAAAATAGTTAAATTACTTTTTTCTAAATATTAATGAACAATAGTAGACTTCACAAATCAGATCAAAACATTTTATATATTTTATAAGAAGTATTCATTATGAAGGAATTACATTTTTTCAATTTCTCTTTTCATATTAAATTTATAAAACTCTGTTATTGGATGATTTATTATGCTAAATGTTACATAAAAACTTATAAGAATTCTATAATATTTAAAAATTTATATTGATAACATGTGTGTATTTGAGTCGACATAAACTTTATAATGATTTAATTTTTTATACATCATTCACAATTTCTTAGACTTAGATTTATAAAGAATTTCTATTATAATTAGTTTTTGCTTATGATGAAATATTTCGACAGATTTTTATTGCGAATGACAAAAAGTAATGCTCACAACAACGTTGTTATTTATGAAATAGTTTAGAAAAAAGCCTCGTTTTTCAGTAATTCAAAGCAATTCAATAATTTTTCTACTTTTCCAAAAAAAAAAAAAAATCTCCAAAACAATCTTTCAAAAAAATACTAGCAATATATAAAAAACAAACAATTTCCAGTATATAAATTTCGAAAAAAAGTTGCAAGTAAAATTACTTAAAATTAGCATATGCTCTATTGAATTTTTACAGGCAGTTGTTTCTGAAAAACTAATTATTGACTGAAATACTTTAAAATACAATTTGTTTTTGGAAAGATACTATTTTTATGCATGTAGGCAAACAAAATACAAAATTTTTATACAATAAGAAAGCAAATACTTAACGCAAAATATTGACAGCATAAAACGAGATTATTTTAATATAAATCTAAGAAATTAAATTATTTAAAGAGTTTACAGTTATTCAAGTGTTAAATGCAATAACAGTTCATTTATGTTTTGTGACGAAGTCAAGTTAGTCTTTTTCTTTTTCTTTGCTTCTAGACATTAAAGGTAGTATTTTAACATTAAAATAACAATTGTTTTCTGTAACACATTTATTTATATCTTTTATTGTCTAGTGGGACATATTCACATGGAACAAAAGACCAAAGGGGAAATCACAGAATATCTCCTATTGCAGCCAATTGGAACAGATTCACATCAAGAAATCAATAAAATCTCTCTCATCTTATTTTTTCACAGATATTGTCATGATTAATATATTGCTGTTTATAACATAATAACACTAATCGTAACTTTATAATACATTTCAATATAATCCATTGACAGCAAGAGTATTTTATATCTTTTTAGTACTTTTAAATACTTAAAGTTGCTCTCGGATTACTTAAATTATATATTTATAAACTAGTATTTGGTATAGTTACTTTAATACTTAAAGAGCAAATTTGAAATTGACCTAAGGAAATTTGAAAAGCTGTGCAATTTTTTATACTATATAGTTTTCAGTTAAGTAAAGCAATGAAAATATTAAAACATAATGTATTAACTCATTGTGGATAAAAATTCTGAATTGAAAATAAATAAAGTGTTTTAAAAGAACTTGAAATTAATTTTTTAAATTATAGATATATAGCAATCAACAAATTAAAAGGCCCATAAAGTAAATAATTCAAAACTTAATTTATAAGGTTTTGTAAAATTTTGATAACTTAGTTACAAAGTGTATTGTCATTCATATAAGTAAGTAAATAAGCAAATCATTTCTATTTTAAAATTATTTCTAATAAAAAGAAGAAATAATATGTAATTAATAATGATGATTACACATTTTGTAACATATTTCATAATCTTGAAACTCCTATACCTAACCATTATTTGCTTGTCATTCAGGTTTAAAAATTAAATAAGTGTATCAACATTTTTTTAAAAACAATTTTTTTTTTGTAAAATGATTAACTGTATGCGAAGGCTCTAGGAAAGGAAGAATATGAATTCTCACTGTTTGAAGGGTTTATAATTTGACATTGTGTCAACTATCTGATGTTGCCTGATCATTTATTTTACTTAGTATCGACTACCGTCCATTAAGAGATGATTACTTACTCTTACATCATTTGTCTTCACCTGTCACCATCCGTCAACTCTTTATACTTGGCTATTGAATATTCCATAAGAATGCGTGAAGCTAAATGTTATAAAATATAAAATTTAATTTAAAGTAGAATAAATATTTTAATGTAATACATATTTTGGAGTCATAATATATGCCAGTTGTTATTTGAGTTGAAAACCTTCATTATCCACAAATTATCAGTATGCTTAATTAGTTTTTAAATCG
>JAPDSC010163309.1:76599-99363 GCA_026290005.1 Latrodectus geometricus
TTTTGCCATATAAATTTGAAAAAAGTTTAGTTCAACATTCTTTGCAGCAAATAATTTCAGTGTAAATGTGTATCTTGTATTTTATGCTAATTAGTATGCTAATCTGGAAGTTTAAGGGATAAGATACTGACTTATAACAATTTTGTTTAAATATTTTAGATTTTTATGTAAAAAATAGTTTTCTCGCATTTGCTAAATCAAAGTAATCACAATTGATGTAATAAGAGTTATGTATTATATTGTTGAATGCTATTCTGAATTTAAATATTTATATATAAATAAATGAAATTACAAAATCAAACTTAAATAATTAAAAATCTGTTTTTTATTTATTTCTGTGCTTATAGAAATTAATCTCTCAAGAAAAATATTCACCTATGTTTTTCCAAATCTAATACTTTCGTTAGATTTCTTTCTAATCAATTTATTTTTTTGGAATTCGAAAGCATCCCTCACATTTTAATCCGTAAGAGCTTAATAGATTTTACAATTTAATAGCTAATACCAAAATATTGAAAAGATTTCTGTAATTAAATAATACATTTTTTTTATATTAGATTTCATGTTAGGAAAATCAATTCTCATAGAATTGTTAATTGGATGAAGGAAAAAAAAGGATCAGACAATTAAATAGGAATTCTTTCATTTTTAATACAACGTTAATTTATTTACTTTGAATGGAGTTCATGATAAATTTTGTCCGCGGAATAGCTTAATTATACTTTACTTATTTATAGAAACTAAATTGATTTTTGTTTTGTACTTTAACTTGGTACTTAATTTAGATATATTTTATTACTTATAATTATTTCTTATTGTCATCAAATGATTTAAAATTTGTACTACAGGAATTTTTTTTTAAATTCATTATTTACATTTTGAGAATATCAATTTAAACACCATATAAAACAGAAATAAAATAAAAATAATTACATTTATTTTTGCAATATCATTTTCATAAATTTATGTATATTAGTCATCATTATTAAAAATTTATATATATAGTTATTTGAAAAATTAATTGTTTTCATAAGATTATCAATAATTTCAAAAATATCAATAATTTTAATTCCTTATATGAATGAAGTTTGTTAAATTAAAATCATTTTATCATATTTATCTAATACTAATAAATGTGAGTTTCAGTGCATATGATATTTGCGGTATTATAATAATCAATAAAGGGAAGTAGCCAAGAATTAAAAAATATCCATTAATGCAGTGATTCTCAACCTGTGGGGCGCGCCCCCCTAGGGGGGCGCTAGCACACTAATGGGGGGGCGCGAGCATATCCAAGAGAAAATGTTATTTAAAAAAATTGATTAAGTGACTGAAAGGAAAGAACACACACACACATACAAACAAAATACATTTCGACATATTTAATAATTAACTTATTAAATTAAAACAACTTACTAAATTAAAAACAAATTTAATAATTATTAGTGACTTCCTTGGGACTGTCTTTCAGAGCAAAGTTTTTCGAAGAAGGGTTTAATATTAGAAATAGACACTCTCAGTTCTTTTTCTATATTTAGCTGAGATTTATATTTTGTCTTCAAAGAAGCCACCGTAGAAAATCCAGTTTCCCAAAGGTAAGATGTTGAAAATGGTAGTAGAATGCGAAATGCCCTTGTTTTTAGTGCAGAAAACTTATCATCCACTCCTGCCCAAAATTCAAAGAGTGATTTATTACTAAATTGTCTTTTGGTTTCGCCGCTTGCCGTGAAGTCTATGAAGGTTTCTTCCCCTTCGATTGAGAGTCCTTCGGGAGTATTTTGAAATGGATCCCTCACTCTCTTGTAACTTGATATCAGTTTGTCGTCAGCAAGAAAGTCCTTTTAAAATTCTTTGCTAGCGTTGCTAAATGATTTTCAATGGTTACAAAAACAACTTTTACATGTTGTTCTTCAGCCTTGTAAGTTTTAATACAATCATTCAACTTTGCAAACATTGTTAAGTTTACTTGCTTTAATTTTCTGCTCCACAATTCCAATTTCCTACAAAAAGCATTAACTTTATTACTCGTATCTAATATGTGTGTATTTGCTCCTTGCAGTTGAAGATTCAAGTTATTTAATTTCTCGAATATGTCGATCATGTAGATCAATTTCAACACAAATAAACTATCGCGAAAATTCTCAGCTTCCGGTCTGTTTTCCTCTTCTAGGAAAACTGCGATTTCTTCTCTTAATTCATAAACACGTTGCAAAAATTTCCCTCGAGATAACCATATTGTCTCGCAATAAAATAGTAACGCTGAATGTACTGCACCCATGTCTTTACAAAGTGCGGAAAAGATTCTTAATTTCAGGGGTCTCATTTTTATATAATTTACTACGGTTACAACCGTAGTTAACACAATATTCAAACCAGGACTCATTTCTTTGGAAGCCAAAGCTTCTCTGTGGATCATGCAATGTGTCCAGACGAACTGTGGCGATTTTTGTTTCACAAGTGCTGGAATACTTTGGAATCTTCCTGACATAGAATGAACACCATCCGTACATATTCCGACGCAATATTTCCATTCTATGTTTGCCTCGTTCATAAAATCATTTAAGATAGCAAATAAAGCGAGTGCTGTTGCTTTGAGTTCTATTGGTTTGCAGGAAAGTAATTCTTCTACTACTGACAAATCATAACAAAATTTAACATAGACAATGAAATGAGCATCTTTATTACTATCTGTTGCCTCATCGAGTTGTATTGAAAACACTTTGTAACTCAACTTCGACAAAAGCTGACACTCTACATCTTCAGCTATATCAGCAATTCGACGGGCAACAGAATCATTTGAAAGAGGTATAGACTGCATTTGTTTTGCAAAATTATCTCCAAACATAATCTCTACAATATCAATTGTGGCTGGCAAAATAAGCTCTTCACCAATGGTGTGAGGCTTTTTACATCTGGCTATTTTATATGAAACTTTGTAAGAGGCAATTCAAGATTTATCATTCACAGACAAAGTTTTTTTAAACAATAATTTTTGCTTTTCATATGATTTTAATTTTAATTCGAAGAATTCTCTGGGTTTGTTTACGTACTCACTATGAAGCGTTTCCAAATGTCGTTTAAGTTTATTAGGTTTCATGCTGTCTGCCGCCAACATTTTTGAGCAAATGATACACAGGGGCTTTTCTTCTTCATTTACTTCAGTACTAGTGAACCCAGAATTTAAATATTCTTGAGAATATTTTCTTGATTTTATTTTCGGAACCACGCTCATCTGTGTATTGTTGATGCTTGTCTATCGTCTAATGCTCACTTACGCCGCTTAAAAATTTATCCATGATTCTGCATTAGTCTGCTGCCCTGAATATTTAATACGGTGAATTGCAATTACACGAAAATATATATAATATACACATTCAGAATAGATTCAATAGCGATAGAAGGATCGACTCGAATGAGATTGTCTGAAATTGAAATTGGCGTCATAGAACTTTCTCCTTCTCCCTATGAGAAAACATTTGTTCACATCTGCGCAAGCTCCTAGCTTAATTTTTTGCTGACCAGACAAATTCCAGACAAATCGAAACTTCTCGCGAAATAGTGAGAATGCCCGACATAGCGGGACGCAAGAGCAATAAAAAAGCATAGGATTCCTGTTTTTTCAATGCTGAGGATCGGTGTTGCAAAATGTCAATAAATTTCGGTATTCTTGGTAATTTGTAAAGTTTAAAATTAAGGTTGTAGTGTAGGTTTAGCGCCAAAATACTCAAAATACATTATTATTGTATATATTTTATTGTATGCGGTGGGGGGGCGCGATGAAAATTATGATTGAAAATTGGGCCGTGAATACTAAAAGGTTGAGAAACACTGCATTAATGGCATTAGTCAAAATGATATTGAGTATATATACTGTAACATATTTAAGAAGTGTAATTAAAATATAAAGACATCTTACCTTTTTATTGATTGTTAATATTTAATACCTATGATACTCTGAATATTTATTTTTAGATTATCTGTTAATTTATCTAATTTATATATTAATTGTGAATTTATGATATTGAAGTAGAAAAACGGAATTCTTTAATTTATAAAAAATCTTTTGATTTTATATGATTTCATGAAGACAACAATACGTACTTTAAAATGAAATAAATTTAAAGAGTTTTAAATTTCAATGATAACAAGATATTCTTTGGTATTATTTTAATTTTATTTATTGATTTCATATTTTTTTTTTAGGTAGTAATCATATTATATTTAAAAAAATAGCTATCTAACATTTTTATGAGGTTTGTTATGAAAATACTCACCAGAAGTGTTTTTAAATTATAAAATTATACTTTAAATTTCATTTAACTTACTTAATTTTAAACTTGTTTTCATGATCACATTTTCCTGAAAATAAAAAAAAATTAAGTACAAAAAATAAATTTTATTGTGTTATTTTTTTCATTGATTAATTTTTTTTCATATTTATTCAAAAAAATGCTTTAAATCATTTCACTTTTTACAACAAACAACCAGTTAAAAAATTACAGCCGAAATTGTTTTCATTGAGTTTTCATTTTTCACATAGTTTTCATTTTTCGAAATTGTTTTCAATTGTTTATATTGTTAGAACTACATGTATCAAGTACATGTTTGAAATCATTAAAACATTTTACTATATTTCGTCTGAAATATATTTATGGAATAAAAATGAATTGCTTATTTTTACCCATCTTAACTATGCCTATAAATTCTCTCCAATGCTCTGAAGACTAGAAAATGGCATTATTTCTGAAAAGAAATTTTACCATTAATTCCTCTTTATTTTCGTTTTTACGAAAACTTGGTTATCTAACAAAAAATATATATTAAGAATTCTTGTAGTTTGGAGAAAGAATTCTGTCTCATAGCCTAATTCACTCTGTAAATGAGCTGCAATTCGACTTCCATAAAGTCTCATCGCCATTACCATTTTCCCTTAAGAGAAAAGAACTAGCTATCTAGTTTTATTGCTATCTTTATATCTGAATATGCATTTGTTGCATGATAGCAGGCACTTATTTATCTTGAAATGGCTTATATTTTGAAAGCAGAAATAGGGAAAAGGAAAAAATCAATGTTTATCCCAGTTGCCAAAAATTAAATGGAATTATATATCAAATTCACAATGAAACTAAATTATTGCAATGATAAGAAATTATTCCCAATTTTTTGGGTTTATTTATAGAATATATTTGAAAGAAATTAATGATATTATTCTTAGGAAATAGGTTAAAAAAAGACATATTATGGAAAACAACTGACAGTTGCTTAGATTTTTTAAATTTTTGTAGTCTAAGTTAAGAAAAAGATTTTTTTTTTACATCAAAATAGAAGTAATTATTGAAAAACTAACAATAAACATTCCAAGTTATAGAATTCTACTTAACAACACATAAATGAAAAAATCAGAGAACAATGTTTCTTCAGTTTCATCTAATGACTTCAGTTTTATAATATAGCAGAAATTGTTCATATTATAGAAAATTATGTGTTCAAAATTTTCGTTAATTAAAAAAAATCCTTATTGTTTGTATAAATGTATACAAATAATTATTAAATTAAATTAATCGTTATGTTTCTTGCTTAATTCTTAGAAATTACGAATATATTGATTCTGTATACACATATTAACTTTCCATCACTTTCACTCTAGGAAAAAAAAACACTTTTATCTAGATTCAAAGAATTGGTTCAGTATAAGTTAAATATTTGAACAACTAAAATGTTTTCTATGTGTTGAGAACTTGTACTATTTTATTCAAAATCTAATCAACGCAAAGAACTTCAACTCTGTAAATCGAACCAAAATTGTTTTACTTAATTTACAGCTTATCCAAAAAAAATTAATTTATAAATGATGTTTAATATTTCTATACAAAACAACTTTAAAAAACTAAAAGTTAATGTAACTTTCATTGAAAAGTTACATTAAAAACTATTGAAATTAATAGAATATTTTCCAAACTTTTCAAATTAAGAATAAACATGCAGTCATTAATTTATATTAAAAATAAAATATACATTAAATACATAAATAAGTAAATGAAACAAAAGCTGAATCACTGGAATACAAGCGTAATTTATCGAGAAATAGCTATTTAAAGTTTATTATTGTTATTGTTGATCATAAAAATAAAGGAATGACTCTCAAATTTCCAAATGTTAAGATTTATATTATGGTATTATTGGCTAGAAAAATTATTGAAAATTTGACAATTTTTTTATAAAAAAGTGGCTATTACATTTACTTTAAACAATATGATTAATTTTGGCCAATAGTCATTAATGAAACATGAAAGCGTAAAATATAAGTTAACAGTTTGAACAGCAATATTTTAATTTTAATCAATAATATTATGTAAAATAATTTACAGTTTAATAATGAAAAAATAAATTTCTCAATCAAAATGATAATTAACTTAATTTGGACAATTATTTACAAAATCATCCAGTTAATATTTCGTTCATTAAATATCTGTAAATTTAATTGAAATCTGTTAATTTCTGTTAAATATCTCTAAAATTAATTGAAATTTAAAATTATATTGATGATGTTTCTTAAAATCTTACTCTGGAAGAAAAACTTTGTTTCCATCAGTTCCATCTCAAAAATTGGTCATTTAAAATCAAATCAATATCTTTTTAAGAAAAATGTCTGAAAAGTGTAAGAGATTATATAATTGATATTATTAAATAATTTAAATATTGAAATCATTGGCTTATTATTTTGTTAACATATATATATATATATATATATGTATGTATGTATGTATTGTACATGACGAAACATTTACACATTTACGTTTTAAGAGGGATTAATGTGTTTCAAATACACGTCGGGACCTTTTAATTGCTAGCAAGTATATTAGATATTACACTATAATTTGTTAGTTATGTCTATGATTTTACAAAAAAAGAGTTCAATATTTTCATAAATATGCATAAATTTCATAAATATAAAAAGAAAAATATTGTCAAGTTATTTTTAATTAGGATTGTCTGGTGAATAACAAATATCATTACCAAATGCTCATAGCTTGATTAAAAATGGAGCATTAAATATATTCGGGATATTAAATTTATTAACTTTTCTAACGAATAAATATGAATTATATTTACATAAAACTTATATACCAATTGGTATATATACATTTTGTTTTACTTTACTGTTGTTTTCTTTTGGTCCTTCATATATTACCAAACGTAATTTAACAGGAAAAGATGAATGCTGTTATTCTTTTGCATATGGTATTCATAGATTTTGACTTATGTCAATATCTATGTAAACATATGTATACCATATGGCAATGTATTCTTTGTTGCAACTTCTTTAATATAATTTTTATCACAAATCATTCTTTTATAAAAGTTATAATATATTCCAAAAACGCTTTTTAGATTCCATATTAATTTATGAATATAATACGCGAAAAATATAATATTCAATAATATTTTCAGTATATACATTTATATTGAGGTATATTTTTTGCATACATTTTAAACATTAATATAATCCTTAAAATTATTGACGTTAAATCATCGACTAATACAAGTTAAAACTTATAATAATAAAACTTTCATGTCAAAACATTGGAATATGAAGTCATAAATTACAGATAATGTCCCGTTATTCCTTATCAGTTTTCAAAATAGCAATACCGAAATAACTTTCGTGGCCTCAATCTGTCTGACACACCCTATATTGGAATGTACAAATTATTTAATGTCCAGTCAATTCTTATCATTTCCTGTGCGACTAGATATTGAGTTATTTAAAAGGTAACATTGTGTTTCAAATAAAAATGTTAATTATAATTTCCTCAAATACTGTATATATAATTTTCTTCATTACTAAACTATAAATACTTGAAATAATATTATGATCATTTAGAAATTAATATACTTTAAAATCAAAAGTTTATTTTAAGAATATTAGAAAGTTTGATTTAGTGTGCGTTTGTAATACTTAATAGAGACAAGTAATTTTAAAAGTAATTAATATTATTTAATATTTAGCAGCATATGATCATTAATCTCAATTTTCCTAATAATAAGCATTAAATTATCTCAAGCCTTTATATTTGATTTTAAAATATAGGATGCCTAACGGCTGTGAACATTAAATACAGAATTTCCTGATGTTGACTTTCTCGACGATTTCATTCAAATATCTTTCTATAGTTAACAAAGTTGTTTTTCTGCATAATATAATTTACAATATGAATTATCTTAGAAATATAAGCATTTTGTGTACATTATAAATAAATATTATATTTTTCTATTCCTTTTTATGTAAATAATAATTCTTTTTCAAGCATTTCATTACATACGGATTTATTTTATCTGGATAGAATCATATGTTATAATATTTGAAAATATTTCTGTGATGATTAGTAATTTTTGGTAACCCATAATTTTATTGCGATTTATCACCGAATTTTCATATTTCCTTTCTATTTCAGTTTTTTCTAAATTTAGCCAGATTTGTTTCTATTGATTGGAGATGATAAATAGCAATACGCATTTTGTTATAATATGGCAATATTCAATATAAGCGAGATAACATATCAAGATACATACATAACGGTACAGGTGAACCCTAGACAACACAATATTACTCATTACCGCAGTGTTTTACATTGTTACCGCTCTGAGGCCCAATTGCCTAGGGAATCCTTCCCTTTACCTGTGATTTCGAATCTTGATTTAACCAAAAATCCATCGTGTTACTAGATGTGGCTGGAGCACGTTA
Organism: Latrodectus geometricus; assembly: GCA_026290005.1. Taxonomy (NCBI): domain Eukaryota; kingdom Metazoa; phylum Arthropoda; class Arachnida; order Araneae; family Theridiidae; genus Latrodectus; species Latrodectus geometricus. The sequence continues at coordinate 85,346 of JAPDSC010163309.1, forward strand.
AATATGTCATGATTGCAATGTCTTCCATGAGAAATGATACCTCTGAGGGTGACAGGTCAAGTATTAGGGTGTCTTTTACTTGATCCCATCTTTTCAATTTTGAATATTCCCACTCGGCTGCTTCCATATAACTAGTAGAGTCCAACTTAGACTGGGTAATAGTGCAACAACAAATTTACGAGTTTGTAATATATCCCGATTTTCAAGCGCCTCTTAATTTTTAATCACGGACATGTGTCCTGATCACACCTGAGCTTGTAGATACTCTCAAGATCTACAGCACACCATTCTGAAGAACTTTGTATATCCAATATTAATGTGAACAGTCCACACACAACTCACGGATCTTCAGTAACAATGTGAGGGAGATTGTAGTCTTCCTCCCAATATCTTTCGTGGCAAACAATACATCATTTTGCTGATCCTACGAGAAGTCATCTGAAGCTACTGAGTCATAGTGGCTTGAATGGTTATGCATGCATTCATTTATAACTACTTCATTATACCAAAAAATGTTATTTAAATGAACTCGAAAATCCATAGGAATTAAAGGGAGGAAATGGCAAAATTTCAGGAAAGTACATAATATGATCAACAAGTACATGAAATTTTTATAGAATGTTCTCTTTTTTAACTCCATTAAAATTACTTTTAATCTGTTCGTTATTAATTAAATTTCATAAATAAAATTAAATTAACTTTTATGATTGAATAATGAGCAAAACGTTACCTTATTTTCAACAAAATATTTACAAAAGTATACAGAAATACTTTACTTTCAAATTAGTGTTTTAATTAACATTATTCAAAACTATTTTTTATATATACTTATTGTAACAAATTTTTCCCGCATTTCTTATTGTTAAATACACATTAAGCACAAAAAATTCCACACGCACACACATCTGCTCATACTGAAGATTTGAGCAGTGAGAAATTTTAGGATTGAATATTAGGAGTTAGAATAATTGGATTGCTTATTTAAAATAAATATTAAAACTGGTTTTAAAAATAAAAGAAAAATCTAATAATTTAAAATCTTTTTCGTATGATTTAAATCTTATCACCCAATATTAAATATTTTAATAATTAAATAACTATAATAAGAAATTTTTTGGAAAAAAAAATTACGAAGTATAGTTTAACTATTTTCAATATTTTAAAGAAATACTTACATTTTATTTATTGATTTTCTTCACTTTAATTTTTGTTATCAAACATTGGTGTCACTGATTAAGTAGTGAATGATAAGTTAGGTATAGTATAATTTTAACAAAACCTTCGCATACTCCAAATGATATTTCCTTTTCATACAATTCTTTCAAATAAAAACGAAATTACGCCAATAAACTCTCACTCATATTTTTTAAAGTTATTAGCATGCAAAACCTTTATTCAAACTTTTTTTGATAACATATAATAACAAAAGTAAATATCATTTAAATTAAAGCTTAATTAATAAATTCTTAAACGATTAAATGATTAAACTTTAAGGATTATAAGTCAGGTTATAAACTAAAATAAAATTGTTCTTAATTATTTATTTACATTATTTATTTTTTTCATATGCAGTAAATTAGATAAAGAAACTTGATAGTTAAAAATGTATAAGCCGGTCTCAATACTTTAAATATTAAAATATTTCCTAACTTTTTATTCAGAACAAGCTATTGAAAAAATTGCTGAAGTTGAAAAGAAGAAATACATTTAAGTATTACATCTTAAGAGATAAATGGCTCCCATGGGAACGTTCAAATATCTGACTGACTGGATGCAATCACATTATTAAAGGCTTATTCACGATAGAAATGGATAAAAGGAAATTCCATCCAAAAAATAATTTTTTTTTCTTGATGCTGAAACAGAATTAAAGTCATTCTTTTATGTAATACATGACTTCTTCGTGAATTAACTATTTTGTTCAATGTCGTAATTCTAGTCAAAATAAAGAGAGAGTAAAAGCTATTTAGATAAACAACACAGTTTTTATTTATTAACAGATAATGATACTGAGTAAAATATTATACGGATATTAATATATGCCACAGGATTTACTTTTATGAAAAAATTCTCATTGAATAATTAAATTAATTAATCTTAAACTATAAATGTTGGAAATTTGGTTATGCTTTATGATAAAGCTTAACTCATATTTAATACTTATCCTTTTAAGCAGGCTAAGTGTAAAGCTGCTAGAAGATGTTAAAATTGACAGTTTATAGCAGAATGAAAGGTTTTAGCAATCAAAATTCACTCATGATAATAATGCAAGTTATATGAAAACTACTATTACAGTTTATCCGAGATCATCTTCTATATTTCAGTACGTCAACTCATAAACTGCAAATAAATGATTATCAAATTCCTTTGAGTCCATCTTCAATAGTTCAATGTGGGGTGTGCTCTGTTCACGCATAGATCCATGCAAATATATTTAAATATAGAGATTTATTGGATGGCAGGAGAATGAAATTTCATAAAAGCATGAATCATTTAAAGGTAATAGAATTTGCAGAGTCCAGAATTTATGTGCATTTTCACTCGGTTTTAATTTGTTGAATTAACTATTAAATTTGTGCTTTTTTTAAAAAAAAAATATCAATGAAAGAAAGTTTTTAGAGTTATTTTGCATAATATTTAGTTACAAATTTATCTTGAGATTGTCTTTCCACTAAAAAATGGGTTATTTTAATTTCTTAATAATTTTGACAAATTCATAGCTGCATATAATTAGGAAAAACAAATTAGTAAAAATATTAAAAAATAAATGTTTGGTATTGATGTAATTAATTTGAATGGTACCAAATCATGGTGGTCACTATGTTTAAGAATTTATAAAGTTATTGTTATTTTTCTTGCTTAAGTTTTTTTTTTCTTAAAGTAAATGAAAATTTACTTTAACAAAAAATTTACACATTCTGAATCATGAAATTCACATGTACATTATGAAATTTATATTTATTTGAAAAGATAACTAATTTTACCACCTAACTTTTCAAAATCATATTTCTGAGAAAAATTATGAGAAAAGTGAAGTTCTTAGTATAGACTTACATTCATAGTATAGATGATATGCGTTCTTCCAAATATGTGAGAAAAAAATTGAGAAAATATTATTTTTTAATTCTGTTTCTCCATTTAAATAAAATAAAATTATGTAATTTATACAATGTTGTTTTGAAAAATGTTTAAGCTAAGAATTCATAAATTATTAACTTAAACATTTCAATGAATAAAAAATAAAAATAAAATTTCTTACATGATGAATAAAGTAATTAAATAAGTGATAAAATTACATAAAAAGATATTGTTAAAATATACCAATTTTAAATCCTTGAAATCTAGTTCTGTTTCTTGATAAATTAATTAACATTTCAATCAAACAAACATGTTTTCTAAACATAACCTGAAAAAATATTAAATAAACAAATTAACTCAACAAAAAAATATAAAGAAAATATTTCACAAATGCTTTATGAAGAATATCATTATGGAACATTATTTATAAAACATAAACTTGAGACATTCCAGTGTATATTCATGTTGAATTTTTTTCTTAAGTAATATTATTTAGAAATAAAAGCTAAGCAAGGATAATGTTTAATAATAAAAATATGGCAAAGATTTGTCGTTTTAATAAATGATAGACTTATAATCACAAGCATTGTAAGAAATACGCTGTTTTAAACAGTTAACATTAAGACTAAAAAATAAATTTATCTATAAGCTTGTGTACTTTTTTTTTTTTTTTTTTTTTTTTTTTTTTTGAAAGTGACACTTGAATTTAATAGAATAAATTTAAATTAGATGTTAAGAAAAAAATGTAAATGGAGTCTCTGGTTAAAGTAATAAAAAAATTTTCTGTTTCTAATTAAAATGAATTTATTACATGGTTGTAAATGTGGCTTCAGATATAATTTGCCTAATGAAAAATAAGCTTTTTTATTAATAAACAATTTATATTGTTGAAAATATATGCTCCAAAATTCTTTCATTAATGGAAATCTTTTCTTCTCAATTAATATTTTTCAAATCTTCATGTAATATTTATATTTTTGGAAATAGAAAAATTGAATATTTTAAATAAATTCTAAACATCTGTAAAAAAAAAAAAAAAAAAAAAAAAAAAAAAAAAAAAAAAAAAAAACAGAAAATTCCGTAACAGAAAATAAATTATTAAGAATATAGGACTTATTTTTATAATCTTAGGTTGAATAGTTAATGTATGAAATATCAGGTATATTGTAAAGTGTTCTATCCCAATTGTTTTGTTAATATATAAAAATATTATATACTGCTTTATTTTCTAGAAATAATTAAAATTGCTTACAGGAAGTAACATTTAAATATATAAAAAAAAGAAATTTGTGCTTTCATAATGTGAATTAATATCCACACTTACTTATGTAGAAATGATTTAAGTAGTAAGAAAGATTTGAAGCAAATCAAGTGATTTTATTTAACGAAGATTATCAAGAGAGTAATAAATTTTTTAATGAATCCTGTATATTAAAAATATGTTCTTTATAATATGTTTTTTTAGCTTGATATTTATTATGAAATTTGTTATTATAATTTTGATATTTATTATTATAACTTTGAAGAATTACTTTCAAATTTTTAACTAAACAATAAATAAATATTAAGAAAAAATAAAAAAAATAGTAATATAATACACAATATAAATTTTTGTTTTAAAATAAAATAGCTAATAAGAAAACATAACTTGTTCAAAATGTTCAATGTAAAATTGCATTTTGTCTTGAGAAATGTTTTCAATATTCAAAGCTAGTTTACAGATTTAATAATTTAAAATTGAAGTATTTAATTTCAATGTATTACATTTAAATAATTTTAATTGTTTACTCACATTTGTAATTGAAACATTTTGTCTTGAAGAACATGTATTTGAAATTGAAAAATCTTTTTAAATGTTAGTTTAATATTATGTACATTAGTTATTATTAATTAATGTAAAATTAATAAAAGATAGTAATTTAAATAATTCAAATAGTTTAGCAAAGATTTCCTCTTATTAAATATAATATTCTTAAATATGTTGCATAATAATTTAACAGCTTTCATTATATGTACTTTAAAATATTTGATAATTATGATTATAATTATCTAAAACCTATATTAACTCTCCTGCTTTAATATTACACTTTCTACTTTAAAGCAGCTTAGGTACGCAGTAAATAGTTAACTAATAATTTAGAACTTGTCAGAGGTAGTACAGAAATACGCTGATGACATATATATTAGAAGTTTATTTTAATTAAATCATCACTAAAATAATATTTTTCTATTTCTTCATTATAGTAATGATTTTTACTCACTCTATCCAATGTTATCATAATATTTATAAAAACTAAATGATTTTAAATAAAAAATATGAAAGCATTAATTATTGCATTGTTATTAGTTTACGATTCAAGGAACTCAAATATTCACGAAAAAATCTTTAGTTACAATAACACACATGAGTTAAGTTCCAATTATTTGAGTGCCTAGTTTAATAAAATGAAAACTGTTTTGTATATTACTTGCAATAATGAACAATAAGCAACATGTTGAAGTAATGTTAATAAAAAATGAACGAATTTTTTATGAAAAAAACTCTGTTTTAAGAGTTTGGAAAAGGTAAAACACATTTAAAGAATGAGTAAAATTTTCCTTTTGAATATCATTATTTTTCAATTTTATTTTATTCGGTATGTTCAGAGTTTAAAATACATCTTCTCTGACATTCATAATCTATACAAATTACGATTATTGCATTTAAAAATCAATGGCTGCAATTTTAATGATATTTCAAGCAACTACTATATATTTGGAATTAAAATTAGAACAAAATATTATAATAACATAATTCTTTTAAAATATCTTATAAAAAATAAAACTGCTGTTCTTAGCATGGACACTAGTCAAATAAAATCGTAACCCTCAATTATAGGGTAATCCATCAAATCTGACAGCAAAAATAAAAGTATTCCACGGAAAAATTTTAGTTTTCTCAAGTATGTAGGATAATGTATCGATTGAGTAGAATAAAATAACTTAGTGTAGCTGGATAAAATTATTTTTATCGTCTTCGGATATTTAGGGTAGATAATATTTGAGAAGTGAAACAGAAATTTTGTTGAATTTGAATATCATTTATATTAGTAATTTGTTTGTTACGTAAAGAAAATTGTAAATAATTTTTCCCGATTTTTATTAAGTGTTGGCTTTGTGTTTATAGGTAATTTTATTCGTCCATTCATTGTCTTGATATTTTTATATTTTGTTGTTCTGGCAATATGTGTTGTGTTGAAAAGAAAGAAATTTTGGATTTTTACTGTGAAATGAAACACACATTTATCTAAACAAAAAAAAATGAACTTTAAATCAGGCAAATATCACCCGTTATGTTTGAAAACTTTTTCCATCTTTCTGGTAACTTCATGATCCTGTGCTCATAGAATTTCCGTATCTTAACAGCAAAAAAACTCAACCAAGTGTGATTTAATGTTGCCATTATTACTGAAATTTTTATCATTTAGGAAGTTTTATAAATTTTGAAATTAATGATAATCCAATGGTGTAAATTCGGGACTCTATGGATGATACAACATGGCATCCCGACCAAGCTTTAGTAGTTTCTTAGATGTTGATAATGATGTGTAAAACCACGCATCGTCGTGATGGAACATGTTTTCTTTGCAATTTGCTAACTCTGGTCTTTTCTTATTGATTTCTTCTTCAATTTCGCAATTTATTAGCAGTAAACATCTAAGTTTATCTTTTGATTGTTTGAAAGCCGCTTAAATTGAATGAACACCCTTGTAATTCCACCAAATTAAAAAAAAAAAAAACATGGTCTATTTTAATTTAATGGTTTGTGTTAATTCACCATGCTTGAACAATGGTCTTTTAATGTTATTGTAGACTATCCATTTTTCATCACCAGTGATAATTCACTTCAAAACAGGACAAATTGCATTCCCTTAAACTGCGTTTTTCAGTTATTGGTTAGTATTGTTAAGTGAATTTCTCTCATTTCATGTGGAACCCTAATATCAAATTTCTTATTAAATCAAACGTCAATTACGATTTTAAATTCTTGAATATGATACATTTAATTGTTTTTCAATCTTATAGGTATATGATGATTTGATTCAACTATGACTTTTGCAATCAACTTCATTGTTGATGACATTCAACTTCAAATGGTCAACAAAAGGTTGGTTATCTTTCAATAAGATATTTCTAGATCGAAATTTCTTAAACCACTTCTGACACTTTCGTTCTGTTGAACGATACACACCATGATTTTCACTTACCTCTTTATGGGACTCAAAATACTTTTTTATCTTTATGAAAATATGAAAGTAAAATGAGTTGAAAATGATTATTTTTGCACCCCATGTTAAAACTGTCCGTAATCAGTCAGTTGTAAAAAAATTACATGGAATTTGCTTCTGTAGTAACTTAAAGGTACATCAAATACCAAAATTTAAAAGAAAAAAATTCTAAAAATGATAGAGAATAACAAGACAAACATAGTACTATCAACTGATGAAAACCATAATCATTTTATTTCCAACCCGATTGAATACACAAGGAGTTATGCATTATATTTTTCATATTATATAATTGATTCTTTGCAATATTTTTGAAATAAAGTTTTCAATTTATATTATAATTTCACATTCTGAATAAATATTCCAGCAAATTTTACAGAACTACCTAAATTTAGAATATTTACCGCATACAAGTTCTGGCAAATTCCTTTTAATGTTTTAAAGTTTTGCTTATGTTTTATGATACTTTTTTATAGCCGGAAGGTATCGGCTTTCATTTTTGACGCAGTATTAGATTCAAAGTGTTTATTAATGGCTTCAGTGACAAGTATTACGTTCCGTGATCGTAATATCCTCCACGTAAAATTGATAGTTCTAATAATGAAGTTGTGCAAGTAATGGGTCTTCTGCTTGATTTCTGTTCCCAAAATTTGCTAAGTTGTTCCTCATCACACGATAAAAAGCATTTGCACAATTCTTGTTGTCGAAGTTTAAAATTCGAAGTATTTCGAAGTTTAAAATTTTATGCAACTGTTCTAGCACATTAATTTAGAGACAATAAGTCAGTCAAGATAAAGGCATACATCGTTTTTCGACTGCCATGTCTTTTTTCCATCGGAAGATTTTTTTTATTTGGTAAAACTTCAATATATTAGGGCAACCATCTTTTTAAATAATTTAAAAAAAACAAATAAAACAATTAAATCCGACAAACTATTATCATTTTCTACATTAAGAATTCTTAATAATGGCTGAAAAAATCTTACTACTATCAAAATATTGAAATACCTGAAATCCACATGTAAAAATTAAGAAAAATGCAAGACTTAAGTTTAGCTGAAGCATAATCTTAATAGTCTAATAAATATTAAAATGACATAAATTGTTTAAAATCTATTGAATAATATATTGTAACCAAATTTTCTAAGAAAAATTACACTTTTTTTAAAAATTACACATATTACACATTCATTAAGTAAAAATTACACATATTATTCAAAAATTACACATATTATTAAAAAAAAATTCTTTATCTGAATGAGTATTTATCTTTAATGAATGCTAACAATTCGAAGATAAAATTTCGCTAATTAATTTTTAGTTGTAGTGAACAATTACCTCAAATGCTTAATAATCTTTATTCCTTAATGAGGATTCTTTGTATTGTATTATTCCCAGTTGAACATTAAAGTCCATTAATAGAAATATGTACTTTTTATGATATTATTAAGTAAAACATTTTTCAGCATTTAATTAACATGAATCACTTAATTACTGTCTTCAAACATATTTTCGTTGAAAGTAAAGTGGTATTTTTAAAGCTCTTATTAAAACCACGTTAGAAAAAGAAATCTGTTTTGAGATTGATAAAGATATGTCATTGAAAAAAAAGAAATTCTTATCTTTAAAAGTTGCATTTAATTCAATTTAATAGCTAAATGAAAAATGAGGTGTGTATCTTCATTAAAAGTCTTGAAAAATAAATTCCTTGTATATTGGATATTTTTTTATAAATCCTCAATTTATAATAAACCATTCTCTTGTGATCTATTTTATGATAAATATTTTGTTTTAAATATAGCTGTTAAAAATATTATGAATTATATATTTTAAAATAATTACCTTAATAACTAAGTTATTTTAAATCTCAAGATATTTCTATGAAGAAAGAGAATTTTAGAGTTTGGATTCAAATATTGATTAATAAAGTATTTAATTTGGTAAATTTATATTATTATATGATTATCTATTATATGATTGTCACTTATGTAGATAATCTATATGAAGTCACTTTGTAAAATTATTATGCTTTTAATTTATTTTTATACAATATCTTCAAATGTAATTTACCCATATAAATAGCTATAAGGCATTTTTATAAAAATGTTTTTTTCCTGAATAGCAATATGTCCTTAATTCAAAATTTGCCTGAAAATTATATTTTGTTGTGGTTTGCAAATTAATAAATTTTCAATTCGGTCAACAAAACAGATGTGGAAATGACATCCATGATGTATGTAAAACAAGATAAATTATAAGATTATCTTTAGAAAAATTACCCGTGAGTATTGTTTTGATAATATTATAAATATCCATTTATATTTGTTCATATTTGATATTGTTCAAGGTACAGAGGTTGCTGTTCTACAATCATGATTGTTTTTCTCCAAAAATAGGTTAAAGTGTTAATTCAGATATGATATTTCTTAGATAACAATATAATTCTTCCTACTATGATGAATGTTGATGTAATATATATTATTATATTTTATATATTTCTTCTCGATATAACATATTAGTGGATATTAATATATTTTGTTAATTTCCATCTGTTAACTTTGTCATTTTTATAAAATCATTAAAAGTTTGGCTTTTATAAAAATAGTTATAAATAATATTTTCGTTTTAATATTTAATTATTAAAAAGAAAATAATATTTATGATAATATGAAATATTTATATAAATATTTACATACAAATAATATTACCACAAATAATATTTAATATTATCTATCTGTAACCTAAGGAAAATAAAAATGTTCATGATTGAAAATTCAGAGGATTCAAATTTAAATTATAATAAAGAAGTATTTTACTAAAACAAGAAATAAAATTACTCACACGCACATATTAAATCAGACTAGATATTAAATAACGTTTATATTTTGAGAAATAATATAAATAAAGCTATAATACACTAAAATAAAATAATAAAATATGATTAGTTTTATTATCTTTTCATAAAAGTTTATTTAGTTACATTAAATTTATTGAAATTTAAATATCTTTATCACAACTATTTTTTTATGTTAACTTCAGAGGAGAAAAAACATATTTAAAGAAAGACAACATTTTTATGTGTTCTGGTTTTTTTAGTTCAATAATTTTTTTGTTCATCTTAACTTCAAAAAATAAATTTTACGCCAATAATCAAATCTCCATAGTTTGATATTGCTACATGAAATGAATTTTCTCTGTAATAAAAAAAACGTTTTTTGTTCGAATGTGCCAAATGATCATGCTGTAATAAATTAATGATTATTGCAAACAATAAATTTTGGTTTATTATAAACATAAATTGAAAAGAATTTTTATTCAACTTTCTTAACATGAATAAACAACGATTATTAGGTTTGAGGTTGACACTTCTAAACTTAAGATGCCTGACGAATATTTTCAAATATCTACATAGTTTCCTTGAATAATAATGCTTGCTGATTAATTCGAAAAGTAATTAATCCAGCAACTTACAGCCTGCCCCAAAGGTTTTGTCAGAAGTCTGAAAATGAAGCCTACAAACGATTTCTTAAATGAGACTGTTCCTCAGAACAGGCCAAAACTACACGAACATTTTAATATTCCTTGACAATATTCTTTTAATAATTTTAATGAATATGAGAAAACAATTAATAAATATCGTAATGAAATTTACATATTTTCTCGGAACTCTATGTAAAGCTAAATTTTAATGTTTCCTTTCAAAATTTCATGCTACGTTAATCGAAAAACATAGAAAATATAGAATGCGACTCAAACATAAAGCTAAATGGAAACTACGATATCTGTGACGGTTTAACACATTTTGATATTCAAAAAGATAGTAATTATCATTCTTGCTCCATATTAAGCACCTCAAAACAAAGGTTATCCTAAATGTTCACAAACAGAGATTTGTATGAAGAGACTGGGTTCACACAAATTCGTTAAATCTATTTACCTTATTATCATAGAAAGGACGTCTCTTTCAAAGAAATAGCAGTCTATGCACTCATCCTGTTATTCCTTCGGGAGTTTTGGCTTAGTACACGGGATACTTCATTAACTCTCACCTCAGGAGACAACACTATATAGAGTCTTCTTTTATTCTTAAGTACCTTTGAAGAAAAAATTTCCTCTTTTTCTTTCTTCTTTTTCTCTCTCTTTTATTTCAAGCCTTATCTTATCTATTCATTTTAATCAGATGTGTGGTTTCTAACTTTATCGGTAATTCCTAACCTGCATCATATAGGCCCCACTTTTAACTTTCAATTCTCCTAATAAAAATACCAAAGCGAACACATTTCCAATCATTTAAAATTTGTGAAGAATCCTTTAAGCGGAAATATGCAATAAATATTTAAATAATGTGATTTTTCCTAGATAACAATACTCTGAAGCAGCCTCCTAACCTGTCTAGTGGTTTGTGCAACTTACTACGGATTAAGAGGACCTGGGTTCGAATCCGGGCTCGGGGTTAGATGTACTTTATCTTTCTTTCTCTCTGTAATTCTTGTCCTTTCCTCATATAAGCCTCCGTAACTTTGCTCACAGGTGCCCACTGGGTAACGATAAAATGAGTAGCAGTTTCCGACCTTGTAGAGGCAAATTACCTAATGTACTTACTTGATTTAGGGTGCCCACCATTATAAATTAAAAAAAATTCTGAAGCAATTTATTTACATTATTCTTTTGTATTTCTGTCTTTTGGAAAACAATCATTCCTCCATTAACAGTTCTCACCTTTTTATTGTACAAAACAATATTATTTTCTTATTTTTATTTTCAAATGAATATCCTCTAACAAAAATGAATAGTAATTCAATTCATAAAAAGTAATTTATCACATGGGAAGTCTTTATGACATTTACACTAAAACATAATCATCCTTCGTTTACACAGCAAACCTTACCCATTTTATTAAAGATTTAGTGAGTTTGCATCAAAATTAAGGAATGCAATTTGAGATCAGTGCTTTGTCATCCAGAAGCTGACTATGTCTCCATAAATTCTCATGCATCAAGAAATTTCTGCTGGCTGGAATAGGTTTGCTTTGTTGATTTGCTTTTAAATGATGAACTTTCCCTTTTGCATATAACTCTGCTTTATGAGGAAGCGTCTCTCTCTAACAAAGTATGTAATTGGTTTTCCGAAATGAATAAATATTATAATTGAATATTTTGGAAGAATTTAAGGGAATAGAGAATATTTACGACTGGTACGATATTAAGTGTATATATTTTTTAATGTATTTTAGAATTTACTTTAAATTACAAAAAACTATTGGCAAACATTTTCTGAAAAAATATTTTAACTTAGATCTACATCTTTTACAAAAGTAAAAACATAAATCATAAAATGTTAGTTTAATATTGAATTTAAGTATAATTGAAACTTAATTTTAATAATGAAAAATTTAAATTCAGCATTCAAATTATATTATTAGTATTTTTTTATAAAAAAATATTAGGATTTTTAATTTATTTCACCTTTTAAAAATTAATACTAATTTGTCAAATAATTCTCAACATTTCCTTTTCAAAAATGTCAAAAAGATTTATGTAAAAAAATACATAAAATTGTCACCCAGTATGTTGATTTAACGTAATCGTTAAAGGACAAAGGTCGAAATATGTTTTTTTGAAATAAATAAAATATAAACCGAAAATAAATTTCACATTATTGTTCTCTATATAAAGTGTTTACTCAATAACCACCATTTAATCAAAAATAAAATAATAGTAACTTCTTATGGTTGTTCAGACAAATCCTTTTTGTTTTAATCATTGAAAATACGCATTCATCAGTATATTAAATTCATCAGTATTTGAACTTCTTATTAAAATAAAATTATCAATCAAGCATTGTATGATAGAAATATTACTGTTCTATAGAAACTGATTCCCCACCAAGTACTTTAAGCTTTATAATAGGATGATAAAAATTGGGTACCATATACCTTTTATTTACCAGGTTGATGCATTTCCTAAGCAAGATACCACAGATTTTTATATTACAAGTTTAAACATAAAATTGTTGTTAACATTCGTGAAAATAAACATCATCTTTTCTTCGTTATTTTTAAAAACAAAAAAAATGTAATAATCCACATAAACAATGCACTATAATATAATTATTCATTGTATTTTGGTAATTTCAGTGAAACATATTATTGATTTTGCAATTATTTTGACTGTTGGAGTACATTTTAATAAGCAATTTATATATTAGAACTTAAATAACTAACTAATAACAATTGGGTGATAAATGAACCAAAATTTTAATCAAAGAAAATTATAATTATTTTCTACATTTACGCCCATATGATATCAATTAATTAAAAAATTAAATTCTTATGTAATATAATCTTCTTTATAACAGAAACCACTTTAGCAAAAAAAACTACATTTAGAGTTCTTTGTAATTAAATGAACAAAGCTTGGAATTTTTCATGAAATTAGAAAAGAAAAATTTTAAATTTTAAAACGATTCAAATGCAACATATAAATGTCAGATTTTAAATCAATATTATATTTTATAAAATGCTTTGTTTGCACTCATTAGTATTTTTTTTAAATGATAAAAGGTTACAGGTACATTTATGTATGTTAAATTTTTATTGCCAAGTTAATTAAAAAAAGAAAGTATTTTTTTTCTCATGGTTAAAAATTTCTTTGGATCAAAGGATTTTTTTTT
>JAPDSC010163309.1:104363-193123 GCA_026290005.1 Latrodectus geometricus
TTCTAATCCTACCAGCGCTAATTGTGTTAAGTGCCGATATAAATTAAGTAAGATATATTTAATAGATAAAAATAAAACAAAGAAGAAACTATACAATTTAATATAAATGAGACAAATAAGAAAAAATCAAGAAAAACAATGTAATATAATAAGATTAAGGAAAAAGCATAGGGATCACGTCTTCATAAGGAGGGAGATGGTCAGCTATGGAAAATAGACACCCTTTTCTGACTAACACGAAGAGTATCTCTATGAGAAGAAAATACAACTATATCAAAATTGAAATAAATGGAATCAAAGTAATACATTGGAAAATAAGCAAAACAATACATAAGTAAAGAAATACAATGAGAAAAATATATCAAATACAGAAGAATGTGGTTGCCAAAAGTAATAAGAAAAATGTTTTTAGAAGTTAAATTAAGAAGTCAAAGTAGTTTAAAAAGTTTAATGTAAATTAAATTTTAAAGTATAATCAAAGTGAAAGTAGGTGTTTTCGGGATTCTTATGAGAACTTCAATGCTTGGGTGGCTCATCTGTAGTTATCAAAACTACGCATTACTTCAATCTTATAAACGATATCCTACTTCCTACATATTTTAAAATAAAATTAATAGAAAAATCGTTATTTTTAAGTTGATTATAAGCGATTAACTCTTTTTTTGATAAATTTTAGATTATTACAAATATGATTAATCCGTTTTAATTCATTAAGTACTACATTTCTGTAAATTTTTAAAGAGAATTTGGAATTCCAATAAATTAGTTTATTAACTCTAAAATTAAATTGATTCAACTACCTTTATAGATATGTTCGATAAAACCAATCAATTATATAAATATATATAAATTAATTTAATTAAATAAAGGCAATCTCCTTTCTTTTCAAGTTCTATTTTCTTATACTTCAGTAATTTTTCTTCATTTTACAAACACATGTATATTTAAAAAAAATGTTTTTGTTTTTCTCTCCAAAACAACATCGAAGTAAGTTTCTTTTTAAATTGGTTTCTTTCCGCCTGAGTAAATTTCATCAGAGCAGAAGCAATAGCCATCTCTTGAGGATTAGACTTCATGGTTTAAATCTAAAAATGAAGGAAAGTAATTTGTTTTTGTTAAAGTTAAAATTTTTCTACTAGGCTCTGTTTTTTTAATACGTCATTGCCAGAGTATTTATTCGACAAAGAATTCAAATACCTCTTAAACTGTTTCCTGCAAGACACGTTTTAGAAAATAACCACATTTTATAATTTAAAAACCAATATTAGTTTTTTTAATTCATTGTAGGCTTCAATGATAATACATATATTTAATTTTATGATCTTCAATTTCAAAATAAAAAATTGTTTTTTCAATCATTTTAAACTTGATTTCGTTCCATTCTTTCTTATCAATCTTCTATATTAGATCTAAAGCTTGTAAATATTGCTAATGAAATGCTTATCTTAAAATTTAAAATTTACATTGGTAAACTGCCACCCAACCTGTCTAGTTGTTAGCGTAAGTGATTACGCATGGGGAGGACCTGGGTTCGAATCCCGGCTCGGGTATGGTTGTAATTTCTCTTTCTCTCTCTGTGTTTCCTCAGATGATCGACGAATGTGGCCCGCCCTATAAACGGATTTGTGGTGCTGTGGCGTGGGTGGTGCTAATCGTATATCCGTGGCTTGGTTCACAGGTGCCCACCGGGTAACGGTAAAATGAGTAGCAGTTCCCGACCTTGTTGCGGCTAATGGGCTAATGTATTATACTTGCTCAAGAATGCCCTCCATTAGAAAAAAAAATTAAACTCAAGGTATTAATCAATTTAAGTAAATGACTTCAGTTATATTTAATATCGCATTTTTTTCAAAAATAGAATAATATGGCTTGTCGCGTTTTACTAATTGAACTTAACTCAGGAATGTTTGCTTCGATAAAAATGTGTAATTTCTCCTTCATAAAAAAAGTGTTAATTAAGCTTAGTGTTTTTAATGTTCTAATAATTGGGTTTGCTCCATAGTAATTGAATAAGACAAACCTTTTTACTTTAAAATGTTAAATTTTTAATACATTAAACACAAATATTAATTTAGATATTTTCAACATACTTAAACTTAATTTTACATATATCAACAGAGGGAATTCCGCTACTCATGTTGCTTCCATCGTCAAACTAACTTCTTTTTTGACTCGAACATGAATACCAATTCAAACCCTGTTCTTTATACCTGGAAAAATAAAATTTCTTAGTAACAAGGAATTGTATGGTTTCCTCAATATTACTGATAAATAATTTTCTCTTATAATCTCACTAATTCAATGATGCATTTCCTATTTATGAGAATAAATATTTGACAAAATCATAACAATGTATTTTATTTTAAAGTAATATGCAAATTTGCTATTTTTAATTTTTTTATTTGATAGTTTGAGAATTTGCGTCGTTTTCCTGAAGGCTTGGTTCATTGTGTATTTCTCTTATTAGTGGCAAATGGTTAGAATCAATTAACTGTCTTGACTGAGATTCCTTACAAAAGATTTTCAAATAAGAATGTAATTTTTATCATCCAAAAATTTCCATTTCTATTCAATTTTATTAAACTCATTTATTAATATTTGCACTAAAATTTGATATTATTTTAATAATTTAATACATTCTTAATTCCTATCATCTCTTTACACAGATAAACTGTTCCTTCTTAATATTTATTAATAAAAAATAATTATTCTAAAATATCAAAATTTTATAGGAAATAATTTTGAATAAATTTATAAAATTGTTAAAGCAAAAATATAAAAGAATAAGTAAATGTAAATTTGAAATCTCTATTGCGTAAATCATATTGGTTTATAACTGTTTGAAATCCCTACAGTGAGGGATATACAATAGCTAATTTTTATAACATATTAATGCATACTCATCATTAGTACATCATTCAAAGACAATAATTCTTCGTTTCAATAAGATCAACATTCACTTTGTCCTTTAAAATCTTAAAAAGAACATTTTACAAAAAGTGGTAAACATACTTAAATAAATACTGAATTCAATCTCATGAAATATTCCAAGATCAATCAGTAATTATTATTGCATTTGACATAAACAAAATTTAAAATTTTCTACAATTAATGCATTGGTTATTCCTAATAGCTTTTTCAACAATTATAGTGATACAATTCTAGTGTTAATTTTATACCTATGACTCTTGATAATTATTTGTAAGTGCTGTATTTTCTGAAATAGATCATTGAAAGTAAATGTGGTTAATCTGAAACAGTAAATCAATCAAATATAATAAAACAAATGATTCTGACTGGATATGGTACTTTTAGTCTTGTTAAATTTCCTTTATCAAAGGTGTTTGATAGCATCATGGCGCACTATTAATGATAATCTTTAAGTTAATGTTACAACGCAAAAGTTAATTTATTGATTTTTTCAAAACTATTATGAAAAGGATAATAACAATGTTTGTAAGGTTAAAAGTGAATGCATAATGAAAACAGATGATATCTATTTTATTTTCTCATGAGGTAGCTCAAAAAGGACTTTTCAGTTCTTGGCTTTAAGGCATTTATTAGCTTTAGTGAGAAATAAAATATGACAGTCATGGCTGAAGATCGAGGAGAGGCATTTTTAGGTATATTAGGGATTTATTAAAATAGAACTTCATTTAAAATATTTCTGAAGTTATCCATTGTAAAAATGTAAATAATTACCGAGTAAGCATAGAGAATATACAAATAGTTATCGTTCTTTCAAGAGGTTCATGATTTCAAATTCCACCTTAGATTTAAGTATTTGTAGTTTTTTAGTATCCGTATTAAAATGTTTATTCCTGTCTAATTTTACACTTATTAGTTTTTAAATGAGTGTTGATCGACAATAAACCAAATGTCAATGGAAATCTTTGAATTTTATCGAGCTTTGCTTGATGTGATAGGAAACCTATCACATTAAGTACATGAACCTATATCTCTGAAAATCAAGTCTTATATTTTCAAATAGCAAAACATTTTAATTCCAAGCATTATTAAACTCCTATTTCTTGTGTTATCAGCTTGTTAATAGTAACATCTATTTCCTCCAAGTCGTCATTAATACCTTTTTTTTTAATCTGAAGAAAAACTTCAAAAGTAATTATCAACCAGATTCTCTTCATCTGTGAAATGTAAATACACAGATTTTCATTTATCAAACATTTTGATCGTCAATCTCCATTTACAAAATCTGAACAACTTTCAAATATCAATTAAATTTTTAAAATTTTTGTGATGTGCATTATGTGAAGTATGTATCATCAAAGTTTCATGAAAATATCAAAAATATATATAATAAAAGTAGAATTTTTAAGCTATCCTAACTTACTTCTTATTGAAATTAATTATGATATTATAAATTGTTGTTCTATTAACATTTCTTTTATTTCACTCTTACATTATTTTATATTAATCGACAAATGTATACCAATCAATGATTAATTTGATTATAATTTTTAAATATATCACTTAATTTTTCATTTATTATGCAAAATTATATGCCAAAATTTTAGATCTCTAAGATGATTTATTTCATTAATCTAGTCTGAATAATTATTAACTTTTATTGTTTGATTATTTATCAACTGAAAAATAATTTTCATTTAGAAAAATTAACATAACATATAAATAAATAAAAAAAGTACATTTTCCACAGTTACTGATTATTTACTTATTTTATTATGAAGATTATTTCATTTTCTAATACAAAAAAGTAGGTAAATTACTGAAGTTTTATAAAAACTTTGAACAATGTTTTTAATAAAAAGAATAACATTTGTAAAAATGAATGACAGAAAAATCATAATGATATACATTGTTACTATATCATAACGTAGAAATGAAAACAATTTTTTTTAATAATCAATATAATAATTAAAGTTTTTTTTTATAAAAATATACATTGTTTGTATATAAAATAGAAAATGATTTGTATGAAAATGAAAACACTTCATTTTAATCATCATTTAAGTCTCTAATAAATGCATAAGCATTATCCTATAAGCTATCAAATAATTTCCAAAAACAAATCACATATAGTACCTCTGTGATTGATAATTTAATGTAATTAAAATATACTTAAAAATTTCCAAAATTACATTTGCATGTTTTCAAACAATTAAAAATATTAAGTTAAAACAAGAATTTAGTATATCCAATAATACATTTTAGTATATAAATTTTAAATATTTTACAACTAATTAAAATTTATATTATATAATTTTAAAAAGGCTAATATTAAATATTTGGAAGATATTCTTTCTAAAAATTATTAATATAAAAAATTTAGAAAATAAAAATTTAAAAATTAAATTAAGAATTAAAAATGTATTTGAAGTATACATATTTTTCATTACTTATCAATAATAATAAGTATTTATTAATAATCATAGTTAAAATCATAATAAGTAAGTATTTATTATATATTTTAAATAATCTTATGTTAAAAAATAAATTGAATATAGCAATTTTATTTTTAAAATTAACCATGGCTTTACTTAAATAATATAATAGTTTTTTCAAAACTAATAGAAACGGTAATAAATTAAAATATATTGTCTGGAAAAACTTTGAACACATAATTATATTTGATTATAATAAAATAAAAATGTAGCCAATGCATACTTTTATGTTTTATGGCAAAAATTTTAAATCATTGAAGATGATATTAAACGATGATTATCCTTGAGTTATTTTATGACAATAACAGCTGCCAACATCAGAAAGAACTCTTTTAACTCCCAATTTTTCTCTTTACGAGACTAATAATATTAAAATAAAATACCTAAGTTAGTTACTTGTGTGGGAAAATTCATCGAGCATAAGCTATATTTTTCCTATTAAAACCTTTTTGTACTTCGATATGAATCACTGTAAATTTCCATAAATTCATTAATAAATTAAGTACAATTGAAAGATATTTATGTGACAGCTTAATCAAGAACATATGCTCCGTGGTCTTTTATCTCAGAAAGAAGATATTAAAACATATGATTAATTGTATACTGAGGAAATTAATGGTATTTTGAAAAATTAATTATAGTATATTTTAATTAATGAGTTTACACAGTAAGAATTTAAAACATTTTTTTTCTTAAACATGTGTACGATATTTACTCTTAGACGTCATAAATGATGTAATTATTAATATTGATAGGAAATTGTTACTTTAATTTGACTTTAAAATATTAAAAGATACCTTTTAATAAATAGATACAAGATAAATCTAAAAAGCTGTTTGTTTATTAATGCATTAAAATTAATGTTTTGACTCATTTTTTATTCAAGTAAGTTTTTTAATATAAATTGCAAAGGTAATTAATTTATCTCTTTGACATTTAAATATTTCAAAAGTGATTAATGAATTAAGATCTTGAAAGAAAACAATAAATATATTTTTATTTATTACATATTATCATGAATTTAAAAAAAATATTTTGAGATATTTGCATGCATTTGCATTTAGGTAACTGCAATCAGATTCACAACATCAAAACATGTAAATAAATTATTAAAATATGTATTTAACAAAAAGAATTTTAAAATTAAATTACATCATTTTATGCTTTTATCTAATTTTTAATTATTTTTTGCGATTTTAATTAATGATTAAATTATATTTATATTTTAAGCTTATACTTAACTGCACTTTGCTTTTGAATTAAATTAATATATTTAAAATATTTCCTTAGTATAACTTTTAGAGTTCTAATTATAACTGAATCATTAATAATATTCAATTTGTGTTTCCAAACATGTTGTTAAGTGATATTATTGACTTACATTTTACAAACTTCACATTGATAACATTTCACGTTTTTGCCACAACTTAAATGTTAAAATTAACTGTGATATGTGTACTATACATTAAAGTGGAAAAGTGTAAATTTTTGTGTATTATAAATTAAAATTAGAAAATGATACAAGCAGAGAGAAATTCTTTAAAATAATAGTGTTTTAAATATTACTTGAATACCAGACATAGTTTTAGTAAATTTTATTTTAATGTACCATTAAATACGGACATCCTAAAGCTTTCAGACGTTGGGGTAACAAGGGAATAAAATGAAGACGTTTAGGAGAGCAATTGCTTAATGACTTTGAAATGTAACGCTGGCAGAGCAATTAGGGAGCTCATAAAAATGTTGAAAATCTGGATAAATGTGTTCAGATCTTTTAATGGTATTCTGCTCGGAAATTAAATTTCATGTTTGTCAGTAAAAGCTAATATTTTAGTTGCTGTTTAAATAATATAAGCTAAAACATCTTGAGTTTTATGATCTGCAGAAAAGCAAAGCTATGTCTCATTTAATATCCTAGATTCAATGAATAAATTTAGAACCTTTGCAATCAGTTTATAGTATTATAGTTATTTCATTTTGAGTAAAGTGTGCATTTTTTTTAATTTACAAAAAGGTAATTTTTAATTTTTAGCAGTTAAATTAAAAAAAATAATTGATATGAAGTATCTTCTCTTTCGATCATATATTTTTATTTGTTTAATCATTTATTTATTCTTAATTACTTTAGTGACTTGTCTTGCGTGCATTATTTTTTTATATATTTAAAAAGTTTATTTAAAGTCACATATTTATAAAAGTTTTTAACAGCGTATTTTACTATTAAAGTTGGAAGTTTTTAAATATACTTTGTTTATTATTACCTCTCTGAAGGAATTTTCACTGTGACAATGACATTTTCAAGTGTCGTAAAAGATAAAATTTAGAACAATCCCTAACCATCTACTCTGACAAAGGACAACAGTCATCTTACGAACTGTTTCTCTCTGCTAGAAATAAAATTAAAAATAATATACCTCATTTTACGTATGATAATATGCCTACTACAAATGTTCTATAGAAAAGACTTCTGTCTATAGTTTATCGTGGCAGGACTTATCCAGACAGAACATTTATGATAACTCATTGTTGGTTTTGTGCTCTTTTAGGATGCAAAGATTCATGGATTTGATATAGTTCCGATATACTATGGGGTGTACCTAATCACAATTTGAATATCACTAGCATCTGAGTTCCTTGGCTTAGTAGCTTCATGTTATTCCCATTAAGATCAGCAAAATGAAGCCCCATTTGCCTCGAGTAATAAATGGGAGGGTGGCCATATTCCTACTGAAAGTACGTGGTATGAGAATGTGTCTATATTAATTTATAGCGTCTGTAGCCATTTCGCTGGTGTGGAGAGGAGCAATACCAGGTGAGATAACGCCACCCGACCCTAGTTCAAATTATGAGGCATTTGGTGATGATCAAAAGTTCTAAACCAGTTAACATTAAGGTATAGTAAGGTATGGTATGTATGTGTAGGTATCACAATGAATTTATAATATTAGTTTAACAAACCAAACACATTTTCAATTATAATTTGTTGATATCATAGAACTTAACATTAAACTTCATTTAATATATACGGAATTAATTGTATGATAAATAACATTAAAATTATGTAAGTTAAAAATTTCTGTTTTTAAACTATTTTGTAGGGAAACAAATAACACAATCTGAAAATGATCCATATTGATTGATACACTCAATATTTTAAACTTTAAATAAATAAAAATATTTATTCATTACAAAATTGTGTTAGGTTTTGCAATTTTTTATTAATTTTCCAATATACATAAATTTATTTGCATTATTATGATTAGTAAAACAAGCCATTTAACTT
The DNA here is from genome assembly GCA_026290005.1 of Latrodectus geometricus. Taxonomy (NCBI): domain Eukaryota; kingdom Metazoa; phylum Arthropoda; class Arachnida; order Araneae; family Theridiidae; genus Latrodectus; species Latrodectus geometricus. The sequence continues at coordinate 113,070 of JAPDSC010163309.1, forward strand.
TTTTTATTTGTATTATATGAGATTATACTGCTTGCGAAGGAGAACTTTATTATTTCAGCCACAATTGCTCGATGAAGGTGTACAAGATAGAATATGCAAAAACAATGCTTTGAAGAGGAATACTATGGCATGATGAATATTTATACAATTATATGTCAAAGATAAAGCAATGGCTTTTATGTATTCTGCAAAATTTACAGCTGAAATTCATATTATAATAAATTTATGTTTTTAAAATTTCATCATTTTATAAATTTACAACATCAGAAATATTTGTTATGATATCTATGTAATTAATTAATATTGATTTTGTTATTTAATTACGACTACATTTGCAGTCAGTTCACATCGTAAACATGAAACAATTTTTTTCGATATATTATGAATCAATTCACATTTCTGTTCTGTAGACATTAGGCAGCTTTAACTTGCTTATTTAAGATTATCAATCTTATTTCACTTTTACATAAAATTATTTAATAAACCAACAAATAATCTGCAAAAATAAAATTACAGCTTTTTTTTAAGATAGAATTTAAGCATATTGCATTAGGATTTAAAAGTGAAGAATAAATATTTAATATAACAGAACTAGAGCTCATTGTTTTGGGATGTGAGATTTGCTTTAGAATTTTTAATAAGGATTTGAATAATTTGTTGAATTTACAGATTAACATTTCCTCACATACGATGTGTTCAGATTATACAAATATAATTCTATTACTTCTTTCCACATAAACAGTATATCACTAAAGGGAAATATTTCAATTTTTTCTCACGTCACCCGAAGTTTATACATTATATTATCAGAGTAATTTACTGCCATTTTTTATTACTCCGTTATTTTGTTATATTAACAAGGACAATTTTAAATTAGAAATGAATATTAAATTCATTCGGTTAACTACAGTCAAACATAAATCATTAACTGTGTTTTCCAATACGGTAAATTTCAAAGTCTTTTGTGTTAATTCTTTACCAAAAAAGCTTACGAAATTGTTTTGAAAGAAATATTGTTTCAATTTTATGAAATAAATAACAAGTAGCGTCAGTTATTTCAACTTTGTCTAATTACGTTCAAGAAGGAATTCGTTTCCTAAAGATTATACAGTTGTTATTCGCTCGCATTTTGCCTTGACGTGAGCCAGTTTCGTTCTTAAAATATTCAAATTGATCTTTATCATATAGAAGCGAAAACGTAAGTTACACATCAGTGACTATTCGCCAATTAAAAAAATTGCCACGGATTATGAGAAGCTTTTTTTCTTTCTTTTATTTGAACAAAGGTCTTCCGGATGATTAGCCGTTACAGATTATAAAGTAGATTATATAGGAAAATATAGTAATTATGAAATAGAGTTTCCCAAGTCTACGGGGAATCACTTATAAAAATTGCTATACATTTATAAAAGATACTTGTTATTGATATACATTCATTATTGAAAAAAATTGCTATATATTCAATATTTAAAATCATTTTTCATGACGTGACTGATTATAAATTTTATTCACAATCACATAAATATGATAAACTTCATTTTATGTTCATTAATATTAACACCTTTAATCAGAAATCGTAATTCTAAGTCTATACCATTTCATAAAATCATATATTAATTTACATTTCATTTATTTCATTTAATATATATTTCAAAGAAAAGACATCTTCAAAAAAATAGAATACATTTTGTTAAGCTATTTAAGACCTTAGGATCAGTTAGTGAAAAGAATTAAAATTTGCCAAAGAAATATCATTCTCTTTTTCTTCAGTGGTTGCAACTAAAGTATGCAAATTAATAGATGTAGAAAATGTGTGGATCCTATTAAAATACACTACAGGCCATTAAAATTACTACACCAAGAAGGCGACATGCTACAGACGTGAAATTTATACGAAATTAATAAGGTGCTGTGAATAAATTAAGAAGGTGCTGTGATATGCAAATGATTAGCTTTTCAGCGCATTCTGACAAAGCAGGCATCAGTAGCGACACTTACATTGTGTTTAAATGAGGAAATTGTTCAGCCGGTTCCTCATACACACATTGCATTTGAACGTTGTTGCCTGGTGAAAAGCTGTTGTGATGCCTCGTGTAAGAAGGAGAAATGCGTACCAGCACGTTTCTGACTTTGATAAAGGTCAAATTGTAGCGTACCGGAATTGCGGTTTATCTTACCGCAGTATTGCTGCTCGCGTCTGTCGAAATCCAATGACTGTTAGCAGAATATGGAATCGATGGGTTCATGATGGTAATACGGAACGCCATGCGGGATCTCAACGGCCTCTTATCACTAGCAGCCGAGATGACAGGCATATTATCCGCATGGCCGTAATGGATCGTGCAACCACGGCTTGTCACCAAACGCCCGTCACTACGGTTGATGAACTGTGGCATCGTGTTGAAGCTGCATGGGCATCTGTACCTGTACATGCAATCCAATCTCTGTTTGACTCAATGCCCAGGCGTATAACTGCTGTTATTACTACCAGAGGTGGTTGTTCTGGGTACTTGTTTCTCAGGATCTATCCAGCCAAATTTTTTGAAAATGTAATCACTTGTTATTTCTAGTATAATATATTTGTCCAATAAATATAATTTTGTTATCTGCATTTCTTCCTGGTGTAGCAATTTTAATGGCCAGTAGTGCAATAAGATAAAAAAATTATAAACATTATTAAACATTGTAAAGATTTAAATAAAATTTATATCTTTAGGATATGTAATTTACAAATTTCATCTTGTTAATATAAAATAAAATTTGAGTGGATTTATAAAATTAGTGTAATATAAATACATAAATGCAAATCATAATACAAATATTTATAAATAAATCATTTTCATAAAATTTTTATTGGTCTTCACAGTAAGACAGATATAAGTTATTAGTTGAATAGTTATAATTGATATCCATTAAAAAATATCTTTCATATTTCTTTCATGGTATTTAAGAAATTAATCCTCATTATAATGCTTGATTTTTAATAAAATTTGTAGAAGAAATCTATAAAAATAGTAAGAATACCTTACAAGTTTATAGATAAAGTAATAAAAAACTAATCACAAAATTTTGGTCCTAAATGAATACTTTTTAAAATACTAAAAATTATTTCCAATGTGAACTGATTTCTAGGATCCAAAAAAAAAAAAAAACAAACTAAGATGACTTCTTTCCTATTTATATCTAAGCATTAATTTCCCAGAATATTAAAGACAAATAAAACAATAAGTATATAAAGAGGAGCAAAGTATTTAAATTTGCTTTCGAATAGGGCAGTGAAAATAATTATTGACATGATGAAAATGTTGAAGGGTTCTGCAAACAATCATAATCTTTTAGAATATTCCCACATAGGAAATTAAAGTTTGTTAGTGATGCTTAGAATTCATAATTAATATATATATATATATATATATATATATATATATATATATATATATATATAAATATATATAGATAGAAAAATAGATATATTACATATATTTAAAACGAAGAACTTTTTTCTTCTAAAACAAGCATTAATTTTTAGAATAATGTAATGTAAATTTGTAAATAATGTAAATTTGTAAAATATTTACAGAATAAGAATAGGAAATATAAATTTTTACTATAAATACAAACTATATGAACACAAATTTAATTATTTTTCGGAAATATTGGTAAAAATCTTTATTATAATTTTAAATTTGCAGCTTCAACTGAGAAAAATTTTTGATATCATAGCATAACCATAATTATACAAAATTTTCAAAAATCTTGTAAACATTTTACAATTAAAATTTTTGGATAAATTCTACTTTTATAGATGAAAAAATCCTCATTTTTAATATTATTTTAAATTCAATTTACGATAAAATATTTATATTTAGGTAACTTATCGAAATGTTTTCAAGAATATTCAAATTTAGAATTATGACGAGACTCTTGTGTTAAATAATGGTTAGCACTTCAATTTTTAATAAGTCTTTTCATATTAACTCGGCTCTATTCTCAAATGACAAATAGGGATAAAATCTATATGGAAAATAATTAGTAATACAAATTTTTTCGTATATAGTTCAGATCATTCCATGTTAATTTGAACTACAATATTTATGTCAATACGCCGTTTCATTTTCAATACCAAACAACCTAACTTTTTGTACATTTTACAAATGATGTTCGCATGGAAGAGTGATGTAGTATGTGTTCCGATTTGGAAACAACAAAGCTTCAGGTAACATCAATAGTGTTGAAATGCAAGATTACGACGGTAGTGGAAGAATGTTCCGTGCAGAGATCTCACTTTATAAGCGCATTGACCTGAATGTGTTCCAGGGAGGATCTGTGACTGGTCTTTGATATCAAGATGACAATTTGAACCATGTGTTCAACGATATATCAATGTAGTTGGCAATGATTTCATTCTGAAAGATTGTAACGCATGACCTGGTTGAGCTGTTGCAGTTGAATATAGTAAGGATTTTGGTTTGGAGACAATATAATGCTCGATTCAACTCCAGGTCTGAATTCCAAAGAACATATAGTGAACTATCTCGGTTGACAGGTTACTGCTTTAAGTATTCCTAGAACATTTGTAGGAAAGTTAGAAAATAATGAACTCAATATTTGGTCTTTACTTCCTTTTTCGGTAATCGACAACGTAATGAACAGTATAGAATGTGGTTCTTTGCACCATTAATATTAGCAAAATTAAAAGTAGAGATTAATCGCAAATGCAACTGGAAAAATGTATGATTTTGTTTTTGCATATTATATACTTTTATGCTTGTGAGTGGAAACAGCTTATAGTTAGATGGGATAGCTGCTGCATATGATGTTTATTGTACAGCAATGTGTCTACATTGAGAAAACACTAAGTATTTTCTATTATTGTCGCAACTATTTCTGTTCCTGAAAATAAATCGGAAAGTGCATCATAATTCAGGATTCTTTTTACATAAAAAGAAAAATCAAATATCTCATTAATTCTTGTATAAAAAAGGAAAATTAAAGAAGCCTTTTTAGAAATGTATATTCCTTAAATATTGACGTAAAACATTTATAAACTTTAACAATCAAACATTTAAAATATGTCAATTTATTTAGGTAAAAATAATATTATAAAAAAACAAATAAAAAATTTAAATAAATGTCCTAAATGACACTAAATATTCTATTGCAAAGTAATTAAATTAGTTTGCTTAAATTATAAATTTAACCGTCTCACATTCTTAATTAAACACAAAAATCAATTAAAGGAACGTCATTTTTATGACAGTTAAACAAAATAATGTGTTCTCTGATTCGGGTTGTTGAAATTAGTTTGGTATCTTTGAAATATAACAATTTCGTTACTTAGTGTTTTTAACGCATGTATAGTTCTTCATGAGAATATATATGGATTAAGAATATATTGGTATTTTTATTTTTATGGAAAATGGTATTTTAAATTTAAATATTTATTTTGTGTTTAGCTAAAACAATAGTAAGTTAGAAAGAAATAAACTTAAATATCGACCATTGAATATTATTATTTGTGAACATATTATGAAACATTTTTAATATAAGAATTAAATTCATTTCAAATAGAAATAATTATATTTATAGGACTTCAATTTAAGTTGTCATATAAGGATAATGTTTATTTCCAGTCCATTCGTAAGAAACTTGAAACTTCCTGTGAACTAAATATAACTTTAGTGTGTGTCATTTAATTCTCTTATGGGCTATAAAATAGGATCGTCAGTGCTTAATTCTGAAAATTGATGGCAGGCAGAGAATAGTTTCATGGATCATTCTAGTACATTCTTTAAATGAGCCAAAAAGGAAAAGAACCAACCGTACATTTACTTTGAACACATACTAAAGAGCTTGATAGTTTTCTTTGCTCGATAAACTAGTTCCAACCAAAATATATAAAAGAGAAATAAAACCACCAGAAATGTCTTCCCTTTTATTACACACGTAATTCAATTGATTCTGGGAAGAAAATGAGGTGCTTAGCGTTTCTGATATTTTATGCATCTGATATTAAAGTAATGAATTAATAAGACAGTGAAAATTTTAGTTTTGTACTAAACAAAACAAATGTATTTATTATTTTCAAAATTCTCTTATATTGTAGGGATAATTTTCATATAAATATGAATAGATATACATTGTTTATATATACACTACTGGCCATTAAAATTGCTACACCAAGAAGGCGACATGCTACAGACGGGAAATTTATACAAAAGGAAGAAGGTGCTGTGATATGCAAATGATTAGCTTTTCAGCGCATTTAGACAAAGTAGGCGCCAGTAGCGACACCTACATTGTGTTTAAATGAGGAAATTTTTTAGCCGGTTCCTCATATACAAATTGCATTTGAACGTTGTTGCCTGGTGAAAAGTTGTTGTGATGCCTCGTGTAAGAAGGAAAAATTCGCACCAGCACGTTTCTGACTTTGATAAAAGTCGAATTGTAGCGTACCGGAATTGCGGTTTATCTTATCGCAGTATTGCTGCTCGCGTCGGTCGAGATCCAATGACTGTTAGCAGAATATGGAATCGATGGGTTCAGGACGGTAATACGGAACGCCATGCGGGATCTCAACGGCCACCTATCACTAGCAGCTGAGAAGACAGGCATTTTATCCGCATGGCCGTAATGGATCGTGTAACCACGTCACGAGCCGTGAGTCAAGAAACGGGGTCGTTTGGAACGCAACAAGTGTCTGAACGAACAGTTCGACGACGTTTGCAGCAGCATGGACTCTCAGCTCGGAGACCTTGGCTGCGGCTTCCCTTGACGCTGCGTCATAGACAAGAGCGCCTTCAATGGTGTGATCAACGACGAACCTGGGCGCCTCGTCTTTTCAGATGAATCCAGGTTCTATTTACAGCATCATGATTGTCGCATCCGTGTTTGGCGGCATCGTGGTGAACGCACACTGGCAGCGTGTATTCGTCATCGTTATACTGGCCCATCACCTGGCGTGATGGTATGGGGTGCCATTGGATACCCGTCTCGATCACCTCTTGTTCGCAATGACGGTGCTTTGAACAGTGCACGTTACATTTCTGGAGTGCTACGACCCGTGACTCTACCCTTTATTCGAGCCCAGCGAAACCCTACGTTTCAGCAGGTTAATGTCCGATCGCATGTTGCCGGTATTGTACGGACATTCCTTGATACGGAACATGTTCGGCTGTTGCCCTGGCCAGCACGTTCTCCAGATCTTTCACCAATAGAAAACGTCTGGTCAATGGTTGCCGAGCGACTGGCTCGTCACCAAACGCCAGTCACTACAGTTGATAAACTGTGGCATCGTGTTGAAGCTGCATGGGCATCTGTACCTGTACATGCAATCCAATCTCTGTTGAACTCAATGCCCAGGCGTATTGCTGTTATTACTGCCAGAGGTGGTTGTTCTGGGTACTAATTTCTCAGGATCTGTCCAGCCAAATTTTTTGAAAATTTAATCACTTGTTATTTCTAGTATATTTGTCCAATAAATATCATTTTGTTATCTTTATTTCTTCCTGGTGGAGTAATTTTAATAGCCATTAGTTTGTATATATATATATATATATATATATATATATATAGATATAACGGAACTGGCTTTTATATACATGTTAAATCAGTCGGGTCGCAATGTCCTCCATGTTAACATTACAAATTAATACGTCTGGGGGTGGTTGGAACCAGGCTTTGGATCATTACTGGTTTCAATCTCTAAATTGGAACATTCAGGTGGTGCTGCCATCTATGAGCCAAAAGTTGTACTTCCATCTTCGTATGAGGGTGCTGTATTAAAAAGCGGAAGACTCTCTGACTTCATTCGCCTAGTCTCTGATGGGCTTTTTTGGCGTTGCCAAAAGTCATTAACAACAACAACAACAATATTTTCATAATCAGATATCCATATAAAGTAACTTGTTGTACACAAATATGTAATTTTCAAATAATTTTTAATTAAATGTGAAATATTTTTTTAAAAAATGCATTGTTTTTCAGTATTAAAAGAGAGAAATATTCATTGATAAAACATTAAGCAATTTATGAGATAATCAGGCATTTCCTAATAATAAAATAATTACTTAAATGTATCATTAAGTATTTTATTTATTTGTTTTGAATGCTTAAATTCATTTCTTAATTTCATTGCAAAATAATATGATCTATAAAAATTATTCATTTTATTTTGATTTCAAAATAAAAGTATTTTTTTTTAAAAAATGTGGTTACATGTATTCTAATATTAAGCTGTTTAAATAATATAATTTATTAAGTGAGTCAATAAGGCTTATGTTTCATAACAAAATTATATTTTAAAGAAATTAAATATTACATAGTTTTTGAAATTATAAAAATAGATATTACGTTATAATGAAAATTTTAAGGTCAATAATTCATTACTTTTAAACTTTTGTAGATTATTAAATAAATAACCTCGATATTAATGCGAAATTAAATAAAATTAATTTTACATGTAAGTTATAGCTAAAAATGGAATTTAAAAGATGTTATCCACGCCACACACAATTTTCAGAAAACATTAACCTTTATATGTTAATTGTTAGAAAAGTTAATTAAATGCTATAGTTAGAAAAAGAAGACTGTAATTAAGTATGGGTCCATGAAGTTAGTTATTTAATTTGTTAACCTTCTTGGATTAAATTCTTGTGTAAATAAATGACGTATGCATGCACTATCACTTATGCGTATGAAGCAGTTTATGTTTAAATAATAAATTTAATGTTAAATCTAACACCCTATTAATGAGAAATATATAAAACTAACTATATGAGGAGTATAAAATTATCTATAAGATACTTCTGATTAATAAAAACAAAGTAAAATATGGTTATGAATAATTAAGCACATAGTAAAAGGACTTTTTTATTACATGCATCCCTACTCATTATATTAATTAAAGTTCATTTAACAAGATTCAATTTTAAGATATATAGTATGCATGTAGAATTATTTTAGGATATGTGATGTCTTAACAAAATGGTTTTTTTTTTTTTTTTTTTTTTTTTTTTTTTTTTTGCATATTTTCAAATATATTCTTGTTTATTAATTTTTAAGTAGTACGGTATTTTTTATTGTAATGAAGAAAAATATGTTATATTATTCTGTTGGTGTCGTAGTGTAAACGACATAAAGGAGCCGTAGAGGAAACACATGTTTTATTGTACAATGAATTCAGTAACAATTTCTCTCGGCAGTAGTGTTTAAAATGTAAACGAAAGGAAATACATAAAAGTTGTAATACAATGAGACAAGTGTAAAAAAGAAATAAAACTAGACATTTCAAAGTGGCACCTGAAAACTGCACTTAAAGTTTATAGCAGTTTTCCATCCCAGGGTCCTTTTCCCCTTAGGATGCATGGGTAGTCCGTGTAATATAAAAATGTGATCTTTTATATTTGTGTGTGGCCAATCAAGGGTTTGGAGAGGAGATTTCTGACCATTCCCTGAAAGACTACAAGTTACGCCTTCATTTTATGATAAAAAAATAACCAATTGAAGAAATGGGAGGAGAGATGAAGACGATTATAAAGTTAAAGAGTTGAACTGAGAGATTGAGGAAGACTACTAAGCCTCCGACAAGATATATGGACTAAAACCTATGACACCGATGAGATATGGGAGAACCAAGAATCCGATGAAATAGTGATATAGAGAAATGGACGTAGTTTCCGATGATAGAAAGATTTAACTGAGAGGTGAAGCAGACCTACCCAAATGAGATAGATGGAGCAGACCAGTTCACCAGTAATACTGGAGCATTGCGATGATGAAATGAGCGTCTAAAGAAATAGAAGCAACTGTACTGACGTCCCAAGGGGGATGCACTATAAAAGGGGTGAGTTTTTTTTTATCTCTTCCTCAGGACCCTAGCCAAAATGTTTCATAAATATTTTTGATAAAGTTTATATGTTGTTAAGATAATTAACCAAAAATGTTAAATGTAAATGTTCAAATTTTAATAGTAAAATAAAGTTGTGTTATTATTTAACTTTGTCTTTCTGATTTGTTCTGAACAAGTCTCCACTATTATATAAGAATGCGGGTTAGCTTGGTCTTTTTTTTAAATATACCGAGTTACAAAACAACAGTTTGTCAATGAAACAATTATCCTAGGTAAAACGGAAAACTACAACATAGACGGAAATGAAACTTAGATTAAAATTAGTAGCTGTCTGTCTAACTTTAAAAAATCTACTTTTTATTATAGAAATTTCATTACACAGTGTATGTAATAAATTTAAAATTTAATTAATGTATATTTGATTGATTTCTCTATAAAGTTACTTTGAATGAGTGAAATGCTACTTTGCGAAAAAATGGGCACATAAGAAAATTTGAAAAAGAAAAGAACATATTTTAAATTACACTTATATTAATCAAAACTTAATGGTATTGCATTTAGAACACTTAAATGCATATATTAAGAAAAATGCTTACATTTGTGTAAGTGTGTTACAATTTGTAAAAATATGGTATCAAATGATTCTGTTGTAGTTAAAAATATTAATATCGAAAGATAAAATTTCCTTTAATTTTTTAATATATATTACAGAACACATACAGTTATTATTTTTTATTTAGTTATTATATTAAAAACAAATCATCTTGTACGATATAAAAATTATATAAGATATACATTGTGGAAAAATAAATGAAACTGTTAACTATAGGTATATTCAGTAAATAATTGATAATTTAAGTAAATAATGATTTGCAATTTTCTAACTTATCATTTATTTTCAATACAATAACGTAAAGCATACTTAAAATATATAATATTTTTATGATTTCTTTTTATGATTATATAGAATTTTTGTAGTTCATTAAAAAGGAAATCCTGAAATATATTCTTTACATTATTATAAACTAAGATTCACATTATGTGAATTCTATTTCGTGTTTGCTGAGATAATGGGAATTGTAATTACTAATCAATTGTTTTTTAATTGATTGGAAACTTCAAAATTGTTAGAGTTAATAAAAGAAAATTAATAGAAGTTAGACTAATCAAATATTAAAAGGAATCCATTATTTATAACAAGAAAATAATGTCAATTAATATGATAAATTAAGATATTTTTAATGCTTTACAAATGACACTATTTAAAAAGATTTTAAATGTTACATAAATGAAAACAATTTAAAAGAAAGTAACTAAATTGTAAAAATATTTTTTTAAACGCGAAGGCAAATAAAATGCTACAAAGCAAAAATAATTTTTTTTAACTTTGTTATGTAAGAATTTTTAAGTTGTAATAATCCCAAAAAATAATTTTAATTTAATCATTTTTGCAAAGTAATTCCTTTTTTTTTAAATTGACTCGAAAACTCTAACCTAAGAACTAAAATACGTAGTTAATTAAATAAATTCTTTACACTGTTCTCTTTTTCTTTTAGATAAAAAATATTTTTATTGAAACTATTTCTTTTCTTTCCAAAGGAAGCTTCAATGTTTTTTATGTCATTAAAATAATTGTTGGCAAATTTTAAAAGTGGAATCAACTTTTCAGAAATGTTTGCTAATACAATTATTCCCATTTAACTCTTCTGTTGAAAAACAATTTCTTTGCAATAATGCTGTAATTATTTTGGTCTCGATCATAAAGTTATTTTTGCAATAAAAAAGATGACATGGATGGTACCCTTTTTTTTTGTGTGTACTTGTACATGTTGATATCATGTATTAATAATACTAATTTTTGTTCTTGTTGATATCGTATGCGTTTTGGCTTCCACATCAACCTATTTGTGAAAATAAAATAAGTCGAACATGTAATAAAATTTTTTCGTTAAATTGTATATATAAATGTTAAATTGTTTATATTAAAAAATTTCAATAATTGTCTTATTAAAAAAAGGGTATGTTATATAACATTTGCACTTTATGACATACGTGAGAAAATATATAGTAAATATGTGAGAAACAAATTTTATTTTACAGTTTATTGACAAATTAATCTGAAGGTCTCCTTCAGATTAATTTGTCAATTCTATCAATACACGTATAAGAAAACTACGAATTATTGAGAAAAATATTTTTGTTTTCTGTTGTTTGCTAACCAATTACCTTTCAAATAATTTTTGATCAATTTTAAAAGACTTTTAAATCCCTAAGTGAGAAAGATGTGGGAATTTAGTTGGTATAATTTGTCACGTGGTGAACAATGCTATACAAAAAACATAGCAATTATTTTTGTAAGTGTTAAACTCATGATAAAATTTTATGGGCATAAAATATAAACATAACTGGAACAATGGGGAAAAAACAAAGCATCCCTTCTTCTTGAAACGTTCGAAATTTGAAGTAAGAATCCATCAGGATTTGTATTCACAAATGATGCTTTTCCAGTAAAATCTTAAAAGTAAAAAGTCAATGTTAAAATGAATGCTGAATAAGATTTGTTACATGCGAATGTAAAATATGACAAAACATCCGCGTTATAATTTTGGGAATTTTCAATACACCCATTTTAGATAAAGTTATATCATATTGCAGAACCAAATATGTGAAGACATATATTTCAACAATAATATGATTCATCTAAATTAGTGAGAATAACGCAAATGCAATCGAAAACATGATTTTAAAATTTGAATCACAAAACAGCACGATTACTAAAAAATTATGTCCTTTCACTGCATTAATACTATATAATTAATTTTCAAATACAAGTATAAATGTGGTAAGATCACATACAAATTGAATTTGAATGTTGTATAACACAATGCAGTGATTCAGTTGTTCATTATTTAATATTTTCTACTATAAAAAATAAAGTGATAAAGCAATTAAAAAAAGAAACAACTATAGTTACAATCCACAAATCATAAGCACTTTATTTATTTCAATTTAATATTTTACTTAATAGTTATCCTTTTCTTTATTAGTTTGAAAATTTTAATTAATTTTGCATAAAAAGTGAAATTTATTTAAGTTCTAATTTTAATTCCTGTACACTTTAAATTAGATATAAATTAGCATTAAATAAAATGTACTGTTTATGTTTAATAATTGTTTAATGTTAAGAATTAATTATTATTATAATTTAACAAAAAATTCAAAGTAAAAATATTATTAGATTTTCAAATTACTAATACCCTTCTCTCCCTTTAGACCCAAATTTGTTATGTATGCTTTATGTACAAAATGAGTATAACAGTCATAACTGAAATCTGAGTTTGATTCCATGGAATCTGAGAAAAAAGAAATTGATGCCTAGAAAATGTGAAAAGTATAAATGCATTCTTTCAAATATGGCAATGGAAAAATAACAATTTAATTTTTCTGATATTTAAGTGAAGTTAAGAAATCAAAAAAACAAGTATAACAGATTTTATATTTTCATTTTAATCAATATAACCTCTGAGTATAATGACATTTGAAAGAATTACACGAAGAAAGTATTATTGCTACCTATTCTTATAATAAGTGCAGTTCGCAGAATTGATTTTAAAATTAGAAATAATAAGACTTAAATTGTGTAGGCCAATGTTTCCTAGTAAAAACTGACAGTTCACATAAAATGATAATCTGAAATTATTAATAAAATTTCAAATAATTAACTGGTGAGTACACTCAGTCATTCAAAATTTGATTATGTGATTTTCATAACCATTTTAAGAAGATATATTTGTCTTTTAAAACATTATATATTTTGATGGTATCATGACAAATGACAAAAATGCTATGTTAGTTGTATCTAATAATCTTCGCTCATAAATATAATTTCATTAAATATAAAATATAGTAAATCATTTAATAGTAAACGTTATGTTAAATACCAATTTTAAAATTTATTTTGTATTCCCTTCTAATATTTCTTGCATTGCTTAAATAGGCAAAATGAATATTTTTTTGCATATCTTAATAATATTTTTGGTACTGCAATGTTCACGCAGGTGATCATTCTGACAGTTCCGTAATTTTATCATAACATGGAAGCTTAACATTTTTTCTACAAATTATTTTTCAAATATACACATTTCTTCTAAAATTAACATTTATCCATGACACATAACTTTGAAATTTTCATTAGTTTTATTGGTACTTTTAAAGAGATTCCTTAGCAGTTCAAGATAATATGAATTATTATGTATTAAAATATTTTCTAAAAGTTAAAAAAATGGAATAGTGTAGAAACTTTACAAACATTTACAGAAAATGGGCTATAAGGTATGAGAAAAAAGAACAATATCAATTTTAGATTTTAATTTATTTTAACCGTTAATTGTTATGAAATTTACTTTTTTGGAGGATAATTAAATTCAAATCCTCATTTATTATTAATAAAAGTTTGTTACTAAACTTATTAGGAATTCTAAAATAAAACGTTCCTCTTAAAATAATCTAAACAGAATAAGCAAAATACCAACTTTTATATTATTTATTTATTTTGGTTCCCATCGTAGACAGTTTTTCATCACACTTTTATGGCTTAGGATGAAAATTTCCAAAACATATTTTATCTATTCATTATCGTTCGGAAATTTATTACATTTATATTATCTTTAAAGTGATTTTTATAAATTAAGAAACAGCTACTAAAAATAGCATATCATGATAATCAATATAAAAATTAAATGATATTTTATACATGTTTAAAATATTATATAAATATCCACAGCATTAATATTGAAAAGGCATTTACTTATTTGTAAATATTTTGCTGATAAAGACTTCTAAATTTTAAATTAATATTTTTTCAATTTAATGCTAGTTTTCATAAATTGTAATAAACAGAAGAAATAAGTAAATTAAATAAGTACTTCGATGTAAATTTATTAATTTTATTAAAATATAGGAACATACAAAGAATAAGTGCTTCTCTAAGAACAAAATAATTTTGAATTTTTTTGTGGTAGATTCACTATTATAGAAGCTATGTCGTCATGTACATTTAATATTTTTTTCCTCTGAAAGGAAAACAAGGTTTGTTATATTAGTTAAGAAAGAAATAACTTTCATAGCAATAAGTTATTCCCCTCTCTTGTAGCCATAAAATGGAAACATCAGTGGTTTGTTCTGCAAATTTATATATAACTCAGTATAAGAGCTCTAATGTGCAGTTTTTATTATCAATAATTGGTTTGATTGAATAGCTACTTTGTAAGACTAAATGTGCAAATACTTTTATCGTGATAATTCAAACAAAGAAATATATAAAAATGCATGTAAAACTTGATTTAGTTTATACTAGTTTCAGAGAATAATAGATATGTCATCAGTTCTTTATTTTTAAAGAAACTTCATGTTTCTTAAGTTTTGAAATTTTTGTTTTAAATTTAAGGTTGAATTTCTTATAACGTTGTATGATAGCTGTTTTTTTGTGGTTTATTAAATTGAGTCATTTTTTAGAAATTATAAATGGTGTTTCAACATAGGTGGTATCATTCTTTAAAAATAAATGTAATATTATATTTTATAACTTGTTAAATAAAAAAATATGGTGTGATAAGTGTAGATACTTTCACATTAAAACATTTTCCAAAAAATTAAATTTCATTGAATTTATACGGGTGGCATATATTATTGTTTATGTATTGATAAAGGTAGGGTTACATATGATAACGTTAGTATTTTAAAATTTTCTGTAATTTGCTGTTGAAAAATTATTTAGTTACATCTTATCATTAAAAATAAGAAATTAATCAAAAAGTTCAAAATCATGAAACTGAAAATTTACATGGTGATAAGAATATCATGCATTCATAATGAACTTCACTTTCTCAATTTCTAATATTATTAGATACAATATGCATGATATGGTAACACATTGATTACTGATAATGAATTTTCCACTTTAATATAATCCTAAATATAATTGATAACTGAAGAATAATTTTTACAAATAAATAAATATTATTTTTTTTTCTTTAAAGTTGGTCAAGAAACCAATTTTAAAGCAATTCGATGATTATTCTGTAAAATGTCAGGAAAAGGATAAAATTGCAGAAATGTAAATTTCTATTAAAATCTAATTTAGAAGACAGTTTTTTTAATATCTTCCTTAAGAAACTCGGTACTTTCAGCTATAAATTAGCAAAAACTTACCTAGAAAATATCAGACAAATTATCATGATGAGTCTAAATAATTTAGCATAGACAATGAAATTTGACAAACAAAAATTAATATAAAATACAGAAAAATATTTTGTTGAAAAATTCTTTTAAAAAAATTAGAAACATTTTCAAATAAAAAAAATGTTAGTTGTAAACTAGGTAAATATCTTCCATATGTTACCATATCTAACAGCTCAATGAGACAAACTAGAAAAAAATTGCTCAACTGCTAATTTTTTCCCATTGAAATATAATGAAAGATAGCCATTGAATGCTCTGAAATTGTATTCATTTGTTAATTCATGACGAACAGTCAATTGTGAATATTTTACTGACCACAATTTGACATCAGGATGAAGAAAATCTTGTTATGTAAAGTTGAAATTGCATGCAAATTTAGTTGTATAAGATGCTCTTGTTTGACGCTTTCCTATTTGATTTGGAGTATCAGAAAAAAGAATCTTGGTTCCCAACAGAAAAAATAGCATCATATACATCTGAGAAAGGTAAATTAGACATGAAGAAACATGAAGGTATGAACCAAATTTTACATAATTTTCGATGTACGAATCTATGAGATTAGGAACAACAATTTTTAAGCGGACATATAAACAAAGGAGACACTGAGGCTTGAGGTTAAACATAAAATGAAGAAAATGATAATTTCTCCCTCGTGATACATGGTTATGTTGTGCATCATTATTTTCTTTGTCTAGAAAATAAATTTGAAGTATAATTGGATGTAAGACACAACAGATAGCCAGCATTTATACTTGACCGAAAATTGGCATAGGAAACTTGAGAAAACTTAATAATTAATCCGGTGCAAATCTTATTTTTATCTATGGAGAATGACACCATTATTTCAATTGCATAATATTATCAATCTTCATCGCTTGTATTAAAAACTGAGTGGGAATTATCCCAGGTTTTTCGAAAAACTTCATATATATTAGATCCTTTACATATACATTATTTTGAACAACTTGTACATCTTATTAAGCATTATGCAAAATATAAAATTGCTAGTCTAAAACACGAAAAGCAATTTATGAACAAAAATGAGATAATTATAGAAACATTAACATTTCCCAAAAATAACAGAACAAAATTTATATATTGGTCATTTCTATAAGATTCTATTTTAGAATTTAATATATTATTATATTAATTTTAATATATTACTTTAAATAAATACCATTAGGTTACTAATATTTCTCTGTTCTTATTATTCACGAAAGTATATCACAAATTGCAAAATTTTTTATATATCGTTCTGCATAATTTTTTTTGGATATACTCTTTCTGAAAACATCACTGCCTCTAACTGCGTTATGTTCAAAGTTTTAGATTAAAAAGATTTTACAGTTACTCATGGTGTTAAATAAAATAATTTACAGAAAAATGTATGTGTGCGTGAAATCATTAATGTTGTTATATTTATATTAGGTATATTTCAATGATCCATAGATTAAAAAAATACTGATCTCTTCCTAAGGAAACTAGATGTTTTTAAAATATAATCAAATCAAACAGTGTATTTACATTTGCACTAAAATAGGGTACTGCAAATGCATGACGAGGAATATAATTCTTTAATTGTTATTTAAAAAAATGGAAGAGCATGCTAATGTAATACGTTATAAGCCTTTTTTGCTTTTAAGGAAAAAAAAGTGTCAAAAAAATTAATATCATTTAAAAATAAAAAATAATAATGTGGTTCATCTAATTTATGTACTACTGATTATTATATGAAATTACATTTTTGACACTAAATGTTTTCAACTTTGATTTAAAATATCACTTGTATTAAAAAGTTTTATATAGAAGAACACTTTAATGCAGTGATTCTCAACCTGTGGGGCGCGCCCCCCTAGGGAGGCGCGAACACAGTAATGGGGGGGGGGGCGCGAGCATATCCAAGAGAAAATGCTATTTAAAAAAATTGATTAAGTGACTGAAAGGAAAGAACACACACACACATAAAAAACAAAATACATTTCGACATATTTAATAATTAACTTATTAAATTAAAACAACTTACTAAATTAAAAACAAATTTAATAATTATTAGTGACTTCCTTGGGCCTATCTTTCAGAGCAAAGTTTTTCGAACGAGGGTTTAATATTATAAATAGACACTCTCATTCTTTTTCTGTATTTAGCTGAGATCTATATTTTGTCTTCAAAGAAGCCCATCGCAGAAAATCCAGTTTCACAAAGGTAAGATGTTGAAAATGGTAGTAGAATGCAAAATGCCCTTGTTTTTAATTCAGAAAACTCATCATCCACTCCTGCCCAAAATTCAAAGAGTAATTTATTACTAAATTGTCTTTTGGTTTCGCCGCTTGCCGTGAAGTCTATGAAAGTTTCTTCCTCTTCGATTGAGAGTCCTTCGGGAGTATTTTGAAATGGATCCCTCACCCACTTGTAACTTGATATCAGTTTGTCGTCAGCAAGAAAGTACTTTTTAAAATTCTTTGCTAGCATTGCTAAATGATTTTCAATGGTTACAAAAACAACTTTTACATGTTGTCCTTCAGCCTTGTAAGTTTTAATACAATCATTCAAATTTGCAAACATTGTTAAGTTTTCTTGCTTTAAATTTCTGCTCCACAATTCCAATTTCCTACAAAAAGCATTAATTTTAACACTCGTATCCAATATATGTGTATTTGCTCCTTGCAGTTGAAGATTTAAGTTATTTAATTTCTCGAATATGTCGATCATGTAGCTCAATTTCCACACAAATAAACTATAACGAAATTCTCAGCTTCCGGTCTGTTTTCCTCTTCTAGGAAAACGGCGATTTCTTCTCTTAGTTCATAAACACGTTGCAAAAATTTCCTTTGTGATAATCATCTTGCCTCGCAATAAATTAGTAACGCTGAATGTACTGCACCCCTGTCTTTACAAAGTGCGGAAAAGATTCTTGATTTCAGGGGTCTCATTTTCATATAATTTACAACGGTTACAACCGTAGTTAATACAATATTCAAACCAGGACTCATTTCTTTGGAAGCCAAAGCTTCTCTGTGGATCATGCAATGTGTCCAGACGCACTGTGACGATTTTTGTTTCACAAGTGCTTGAATACTTTGGAATCTTCCTGACATAGAACGAGCACCATCCGTGCATATTCCGACGCAATTTTTCCATTCTATGTTTGCCTCGTTCATAAAATCAATGAGAATGCCCGACACGGCGGGACGCAAGAATAATAAAAAAGCATAGGATTCTTATTTTTTCAATGCTGAGGACCGGTGTTGCAAAATGTCAATAAATTTCGGTATTCTTGGTAATTTGTAAAGTTTAAAATTAAGGTTGTAGTGTAGGTTTAGCGCCAAAATACTCAAAATACATTATTATCGTATATATTTTATTGTATGCGGTGGGAAGGGGGGCGCGATGAAAATTATGATTGAAAATTGGACCGTGAATACTAAAAGGTTGAGAAACACTGCTTTAATGAAAACGTAAACCTAAAATGTTATTTTCTGTGAATAATTATTCTTTTTAAACTTTGAACTACAACAATTGTTATCAAAAAATATTTTCGCAGCAAACTTGATCATATCAGACATAAACAACTATAATTTAAAATTAATAATATAAATCTCATACTTATTTTAAAATTTGAATAACATTTATTAAGTGGTAACAAATATGTTTATATTTCCCTTTGAAGAAATAGTTTTTAATTTTAAATTACAATACAAAGTAAGAAGGAATTACCATTTTTCAATTATTTCTAAATAATAATTATCTCTTTCACTGTTTTCTCATTAGGAGATACAAAGAACTTGCAGCAATTTTGAAGAAGTTATACAGAATTTACTTAAAAATTGTTTTATTGAATGATTTTAGTTTAAAAATTATTAAAACATTAAGTGCTTTTTTCACATTTCTTTAAATTAATTTTTGGCTAAAACCTTTTGAATATTCCTTATAAAGACATGCAGTTGAGTAATGAAGTTCTTCAAGATTTGGTTACTACAATCTCAGGTGAAACACCTAAATAGTGACATATATCATTTTGGGTAAACTAAAATTAAACAATAATTATGTTACATTACTTAAATGGTTAGAGGTTCCAAATATAAGTGATTAAAGAAACATTTATTACAATTTATTGTTTAAAACTGGTAAGTTTTAGCCCTTTGATTTAACCGTTACATTCAGGAATATGAATAATAAGAATGAGACATGTTATCATCTCACTAGATTCTTCATAAAATTGCTTGTTCATCCAATATTCTAAAAGAAATTCCTTACAGCAATATATCTGTTTTCGCATTTTATTGCAACATATCAAATACAGGTCTCTTTAGTTTTAGATTTAAAATTTTTCTAAGCAATAAGATATGAACATTCAAGCCTATCACATTTGGTATTAAATAACACAAACATATATAAATGGGAACTTTTCAAATGAATTCAGTGGAAACCAGCCACGTTCTTTGAGAATATCAGTTTTTAAAATAAAGTTATTTTCATGTTTGGTAAGGAAAATAAATAGTTGAAATCATTTTCTTCTACCTATCATTTCTCATTGTATTGAGTAAAACATTTTTCGGTTACGTACTATAATAACAATTTCTAAAAACGGAATTTGCAATAGTCTTATCATTTCTTATGAAGTTTTAACTTTTCATATTCTTGTTAAATTTTACGTTATGAGAAAAAAACCATTTCCTGTAAAATGCTTTCCATTTCTTTTTGTAAATGATGTAATCATTAATCAAATTATTTAGTTTTAAAAAGGTTGCAAAATATTAAATTTAAAAATTAAAATTACTCAGATTATATTTTAAAAAATATTTCAATCAACAGAATTTTATGGATACACAAAATATTGCGAATTATTTCTTTTTCAAGATTGAAAAAAATGCCGGTATGAAAGTATCAATTTTGTATTCTACTTACAAAAGAAAACAAATATATTCGATACATTACATAAATCGTATGCATTTATTATATATATATTTATATATATATATATATATATATATATATATATATATATATATGTGTGTGTGTGTGTGTGTGTGTAAAATTTATATAAAACTCAATAAAATTTAGAATTTAATTACTTTGGAAAATTTATTGCATGCAGAAACGCAAATTAATAATAATGTGTAAAGAGTATTATTATAATAAAGTACAATGTGTACACAGTTTGAATACATCAGAAAAAATTATGCAATATTTGAAGAAAAAGAAATTTCAGTAATATGTATCATATTTCAAATAGCAAAAAAGTAATTAAATAACACTATTTTAATTCCATCATCAATATTTAAAGAAATATTTATATATTTGTAAATTCATTTTCATTCTTTCCAAATCATGTACAACCAACTGCGTTACTAGCATTTAGGTCTTCAGGCTAACAGTAAATCTTTAGTTGAATGAAAAACTTACCACTTTTGATACAGTTGTTTGCACAAGCTTAGCTTTCACTGTAAGCGAACGGTAAGAAAAAACAATTATTGAAAAGCAAACCAAACCTAACTTTCATCCTTTCACTTTTAAAATGTTAGTTTTTACATATTTAAATGAAAGAACCGATTTAGTTCTCAGAAAAAGGACGAGTTTCATTATACATTAATTTTGCATAGAAATTATGTAATCAAAGTTAAAAATCAAAATACACTTATGATTTAAAAACATTGTTGCAAATGTAAATATTATTTGCCGTTTACTTTTAGTGACTGAAAATAAATTAATAAATAAATAAATATTTGTCCAAAAAAGCAATATATATGTCTTCAGAATAAAAATAAATGCTCCGATTTAAATTTTAGATTTTTCCAATTCTCAGGTAAAAAGTTGAACTCAGTAAATGAATATGAATTTATATCTAATGCCAACAGAATAAACATACGTTTATACATTTGATAAAAAATTAATACAAGAAAGGAAAAAATTTAATTTATCTGCTGATAAAAATATAAAATATGTAAAACTGAGAGTATTTTTAAATCTCTCAGAATTGCTTGAACAATTTTCTATTTTAAAACACGTAAGTGCAGAATTTCTTACTTTAGGTGAGATAAGAAATGTACCTAAAAATATACATTATTTCTTGATTTATTTATACTTCTGAAACTTTCGTATTTCTAAAAATATAAATTTTACCCATTCGCTTTTTGGTTTTGTTGTAAAATATATTTAGAAAAGTTCTTACAAAACATTTATGTAAGATATTGATACCAAGATATAAAAGAAAGAGAGATAGGGCGTTTCGATTCCTGTAAAAAAATGCATTTATTTTTAAAGTACAATTTTTTTTTTATATTTTCTATATCTGGAAGAAACATAAAATATTATTTTACAAACGTAATAAAGTTTTTGTCCAGAAGGAAAAAAATGATTTTTTATAGCTATTGTTGGACCGAGCATTTTCCTTTGTATGTTTACCGTAATGTGTGAAGAACAGTTTTCTCAAAGTTATGCATCAACTTAATTTCTCGCATAAAATTATATAAATAAGAAAGTTATAGTTTCTCTTATTACTTGTTTTAAGTATATACCTGAATCACATTCTAAAGTAAAAATTATATTAAGTTAAGCAAGTACCGATGAAAACTTTTAAACAGATTATTATAATTTAATTCTTACTTCGATATACCATTTAAAATCATTTTGAAAGCAAATATAACTGTATATATATATATATATATATATATATATATATATATATATGTTACCGTGAAAGACCGAAATCAGAGAATGTCGACATTCACCGGTGAATGTCAACACATACCAAAAACGTTGGTGAAAGACCGTACAATTGATTACATTTCTTGCACTTTCGGACCATCGCCGGTATATGTCGACAATCACAGACAAGCTTTGGTGGAATTTGAAAAGATGATTAAAGAGCTCGAAAAGGAGATGACAGAAGGCCATTCCCGGGCTTCCCTTTCCACCACAGCATTTAATTTGTTTTTAATTTGTTTGTTGTCAGGTTTGTCCCGCGGGTTAAAAATCCTCTACACTTCCTCTACTCACCGTGATTGGTCACTCCTCCTTTCTAAGAGAGGCGATAAGTTACGTCACACATGTGACGTTTTTCACGCCTGAAATATTGAGATAAGAAAATGCAAATCTGCATTTCTCCTCTCCGGATACGGAGAGATGAAACGCATATTCAAGATTCACCATTAATGCATTGTGGATGTCGACATTTGCCGGTGTAAGTGAGAAATGAGGATATCTAGCAAATATTTCGGACATACACCAAGCGACTACGTGAATGTTGACATTCACCAGCGAATGTCGACATTCTCCAGATTTCGGACTTTCACGGTAACATATATATATATATATATATATATATATATATATATATATATATATATTAATTCTCGTTTGAGACATACGGTCATCAATTTCTTATTTGAATAGTAGGATTTGCTTTATACAACCCAGTGATGAAAAATATTTATGTTTTTGTTTCATTTAATGATTTAACAACAAATTATGCAAAAGTATATTGATCATATTTACCCATCATTACATTGTTCATGCATATCATCTTATGCCCATAATTTCAATAAATAAAGTACACCTAAGTCTGTTTTTACACGGTCTTTTTTGTACACGGTTTTGATATAACACGGTTTGAAAATTGAATATTTTTAATTTTTTTACACGATTTTATTCCATTTAGCACGATTTGAAATTTTATGTACTTAAATTTTTTTTGTCAAATTTAATTTTTGCGAAGTATGTTCATATCACAAAAAAGTATTTATGAAAGAAAAAAGTCTGAAACCATCGATAGTATCGATAGTTTGCGAACACTAGCTTAAAGATTTAAGTGAATTCCCCTTTAGCGCGTACAAACAAGTAGGGGAATTCCCTTTATGTGCATACAATAAAATTTACTGGTCAGAGCAATTGAAACGTGTTAATATTTTGTGAACTGTCAATGCAATAAGACGTGTTTGGTAAAGAAATTTTTTGCAGGCAAATTTGATTTTCCATTAAATTTAATTTTAACGCATTAAGATTAAAGGTAAGCCAAAAAATATTTTGTATTTATTCAGTTATTTATGTTTTTTAATTTTGTTAAATATTTTATGTATCCCTAAAAGGAAATGTCAGATATAAAACTACTTTATGATTATCACTTATTCTATTTTATTTTATTTTTTACCTTAAAAATTGAATAACCTATTCTTTTCGTTCACAACATAGTTTTTTAGTTCCTGAACTTGCCATACATTTAATTTATATTACTTTTAAGATTAGAGTGCATATCTTTTTTATCATTAATTACTATGCTTGTTAAAATAAGCATTATATATTTGATTTAATAAAATAAACATGAATTCTTGTTCTTAAAAATTCTTGTTTTTCACTAATTTTAATAGGTTTTAGAGATTAGGAACAAATCACCCATTTTTGTATAAGATCAATGTCTTTTTTTACACGTTTTTTTTTTTTTTACACGGCTTCTTCTGGAACCAATCTACCGTGTAAAAACAGACTTAGGTGTATACCAATTAATGAATCAATATCAAATATACCAATATCTGAAATTAAATATAAGTCATATTTTTCTCAATATTTTAATGCAGTTATGTTAATATTGGAAAAATTATTTTCACATTACTTTCTTTTGCTATTTTCAGATATAAATTATTTAACATAAATATATATTGTAGGTACATACGTTATAATTACAGATATGTATAATACTTAAGGTGCTACATTTAGTAAATTTTATTAATTTTGTAATTGTTATTAATTACAATGTATCAATACGCGTTCAATTTAAATTCATTTTTTGAAACTGATTATAATTTCTTGCATATTACGTAGAGTATGTTACAATTTACTTATACTAAAAATTAAATTATTAATCAACTAAACTCCAACTCAGTGGTTTATAATGGTTTTTATTACTTTTTGATAATTTGTCACATATTTAAATGTTAATATTGGGATATTCTGTCACACTCTTTCACAAGAGATATTTTCAGTAAACAGTATGCATTGAAACTATGGTAAATGTAGCTGAATAGTTGTTGAAATAGAGTGTCGTTAATAATTCAATATATCCGAGCCGTTAGCATTAAATAAAGATTTTAATTATCTGCCCATTCATTAGGTTCATGTCCAATACATCTACGAACTTTGTCTGATCTTCGGTCTGCACACACACAGACACACATCTATCTATCTATCCATCTATCTCTCTCTCTATATATATACATTATATAAATATGGGCGTAAACGTAAACATATAAATGTATATATTGGTTTGGGGAAAAAGTAATCCATTATTGTTTCGGTAGACGTCTGTAGTGATTGATATCTTGGGAGGTATCTATCAAACAATTTCAGATTTATGCTCGTTGGAAAGGTGACATTTGACACTAAAATATCCTCTTGCGGTTTTTTGTTTGATTTATTCAGTTACAAGTACAAGGTTTTAAAAATGGAAGACAGCAAACAGAAAATTCGATACATTTTCGTTTTTCTCTTTTAACGGTGAAAAAGATAATCAGGTGGCTAAAATTGTGAAAGTTGTTTATCGTCCTATATAAGACTGTAATAACAAGTTAAGTACAATTTTTGTTTCATCAATTCCGTTCGGGTATTTTTGATGTTAGAGATGCACCTCGCATGTGGATAAAGCATCGTCGAAAATGTCTGTAAAATATCAAAAATGGTCGACGTTGACCGCATGTCAGAAGTCGTAATGCGCAAGACCTAAAAATCTACATGAAAGCTGTTTTAAACCTTTTTACAAAGTGAATCCAAAAGAAGTTACATTAAGTTCACGTAAAAATAATGGATTTCTTTTTCCCCAAACTAATATATAGAGATAGGGAGATAGAGGGTATTGTAGAAATTCTCGCTACAATTTATTTATAATAGAGTAGTACTGTGGTTGTTGTCGTGCCAGCCAGTCTGAAAATATGGGATGCGCTGCTCCACTTTTCCAACTGAGCCATATTTGGTGTGGAGTCCGACTTCCTCACTACACACATGCCACAGGTACCCGTTTATAGGGTAGGCAACCATTTACACACACACAAAGAAAGGACAAAGACAAGAAAGAGAGAGAGAGAAAGCACATCCATGCCCGAGCTAGGATTCGAACCCAGGTCCCACCCATCTGTAGTCGGGTACGCTAACCACTAGACAGGTTGGGCTTGCAATAGAGTAGTATTGCTTTTTAAATATGCATAAATGTATTTACATGTTTTAATATTAATGTCAAATATAAAAGACTTCATAAATGTTTGTCTCGTATTCTAATTTACTAATTATTTTATAAAATCATTCTAGTTTTAATAAAATCACAATAAAAATAAAATGTGGGGTACAGGCAAAGTTAAAAATGTGTCATATTTCAGAAATATAAAATTCCTTTCTTTAATTAATATTCATATTTTTTATACTTTTTTCTTAAGTAAATAAAATTTATAATGTGTTAATATTGTTCAAATAACACACACAAGTGGGAATACACTCACATACACACATATTTGAAGTTATATAAATCAAAAATAATTAAAATTCAAATCCTTTCATACGTTAGTTTATCTTCAGGAAGCGTCTAGTCATTTATTGTGAGAATTAAATAATAGCATATTTCACACTTGAAAATTTGTTAATACTCGAGCACGAAAATATGAAAATGAAATAGTAGAAGTAATGTGAACTGTAAATAATTAGATTCATAGTTCTAAGGTATTTAAGTACCTTAATTCAAAACGGCTGAGGTGTAAATTTCGAGTTTCAGGTATTTTCAGCAATGGGCAAATCTAATAAACGTATTTGAGTAAAGCATATTTCTAAAATTCATTTAAAACTAGGAAAAAGCCTAAGAGATGTTACATTTGTACCTTCAAACCAAATGTATTTATATTTCTTTTCAAATTTTCCTTCGAAAATGTACATTAATTATAAAATACATTTTTCTAATTACATATATATATAAAATAATATATTAATGATATATATTTTTTCATTAGCATAAAATGTGATTACGGAAAACAAAATTTAATTTGTTACGCAAGATCATCTATATTAAATGAATGTAGAATGATTTATGTAGTTATTTCACGATGATAAATACAGATATAAATCATACAAAATATTGTATAAATTTTTAAGAAATAATACCATATTTAAATGAATATGGCTAGCATTTTTTCAGTGATTTGATTTGCAATATCATAGTTAGAATTATTTCCTCCTCAAATAAAATAATCAATTTCAAAGTGTCAAACACATACATTTGGTGGTTGAGATGATGTCTATTACAAGTTCTAGCAATTATTTCTGATAACATCTTAAAATCTGCAGAAAATAACAGAAAAAATTAAATGAAAATGTCATGAGACTTATTTACTATCATGATAATTTTAAATATGTACTTCAAAAAAATGACAAACTCTTACAATATTATTTGGTTAATAGAGATTTATCTTTTTTAAAAATTATAGAAACTTAACACAGTAATCAACATTTAAGAAAAATAATTTAGAAACGAAATTTATTGAATTTTTTTACAATAAGATATGAAAAAGTCCTATAAAATGTGATAGGAAATTTCTTAAAATTTAAATTTGTTCTTTTAAATATTTTCTAAATCTTTATAAAAATGTTATTTACACAAAGGAAATGTTTAAAATAGTATGTAAAACATGTGTTCCAAATCGAAAAAAATAGACATATATGCAAGAGAAATGTCTTAGAAACAGTTTCTGAATTTATTTTATAACTAAACTCGAAAAAAAAAAATAATCAGCACTTATTTCAAAATATCTTCTGAAGGAATTAATGTCAAAAAATCTTTGTTTTTATTTAAAATGATTGAAAAATATTATAAATGGTATGCTCCTATTACTCCGGCTTTCAATAAATTCATTCAATACTAGTATCTGAATGACCGTTGAAGATAAAATATTCTACAATATCAATGAATAGTGAGTATTTTATTGCTTTTGATGAAAATACATTATTAATAAAATCAGTATTTCATTGAATGGAATAGTGATTTTAGTAGGGCATTTTAAACAAACAGAAAGCTTCGAACACCATTAGGAAGTGTGAAGTCATAGAACAGCACTAAGCATGTCCCTATGTTGAAAAATGACATTTAAAACTCAGAAGTTAATACATCAATTAAGAGTAATAAATGCTCTTGAATTTGAGAGAGGACTAAACAAAAGTCAATCTGATGTATTCTACATGGAATTTCAATCCCGAATAAACGCAAGATATATGGACTTCATCAGTAACTACTGGACAGAAATGAGCTACTATATTTAGATGAATGACAAATATCTACTGGACAGAAATTCTAAAAATAAAGTATTACTACGGTTGTTAAACATCAGCTAAATGGCTAAAGTTCATTTTGCATCAAAACATATCAAAATAGAACTTTCGAATGTGGACAACAATAAATCTTTGCTAATGTGTCACCAGAGTTTTTATTATTCTCTTATGATTGTTTGATGTAGTTTCGTCATAACCTTTAATATATACCAGTTCTGTTTTAAAGAGATTATGTTAAGCTGATAAATACTTTTACTACCTGAAGAAAGTTATTTTTTCAGGTATTCCTTGACCTTGCATTGTAGAAAAAAACTTAAATTACATTAATCATCATCTGCATGCAAGATAATACTTCCTTTCAAATTGCACATCGTACCAATTGCATTAACTTGAAGCTCACAAAAGCTTGAAGCTATGTAAAATAACGAAGTAGCTATATAATGTTGATTATATTATGATATAAATTGAAACATTATTTTATTAAAGCTTGAGATCATTAAAAATGTAAAAAGATGATTGTTTTAGTATTAGATGATAAATTATATTTTATTAGACTTAAATAATTTACTAGGCATGTTTTTGAAAAGTATTGCAATTTACAAGTTAATTACTTGAAACTATGCTCATAACTAAATTTCAGAAATGAATTCTCTAGGACTAATTCAAGTAATAGATTAATTATTAAATGTATATTAAATTGCAAATACGCGCTTTTTAAAGTAATATTAAGATAAATATTTGAACTCATTCACATTATGAATCTAGAATGAAATATCAAAAAATTCAAAAACATCACTAATGCCAACGGTTAAAAAGGCTTTAAATTCAGAAAGAGAAACTCGTTGATAACAACTTCTTAAAATATCAATCAAGGATTTTTAAATGATATTTTTACTAAAGGTTTACCTATAACTATTACATTAAAAATTCAGCTAAATTTATGTCATTCACTAGCAAGGACAAATTAAATAATGTATAATGATAGCATGGTTTATGAAAAATATACACATCTTCATAATTTCTAAAATATGAGCAGATTTTTAATATTCATAAAGCATAAATTTATACATTTTCTTTATCATATTAAATATTAATCAATACATAATCCAACAAGGAATGCTTATATTTCAGCAAATCTATCTTATATATGAATTTACGTTTTTCATTTTTACATTATTTACATGTCAACAAATAACAATAAAATGCGTTCATTAATAAAATGTTTTGTCAAATAAAATATATTAGAAAAATATATTAAATTTGTTAGATGTTTCTCCATATCTAACATATTTTATTTTATGTATCCAGTAAATATTATGCAGTACATAAATCTAATATTTCACTCTTATTTAACTTCGTATTTTAAGAAAAAGGGTACTTTTAGCATATAAAATAAATTCTGTATTCAAAATAATACTGAAAATAGCAAATATCTCTTCCAGGTATTCAGTAAGTGAAATCCTATAATTTATTTCAACATATGAAATCTGATTGAAGAGGATAAAATAGCAAAATATTTAATTGCAAATGTGATTAAGGTATTTAAATTAAAACTGAATTATAATGATCAAAATTCTTTAATGAATAAATTTATTTGCATCGTTTTAAACACGCATGTAACAGTACATTGATTTTAAAATGTAATAAATATAAAAATATAAATATAACATACAAAAGCTTAACTTAAAAATAAATTAAATGTAAATCACATATTTCAAGTGCACTTATTTTTATGTCTCATAAAACGTTTTTATGCAAGAACTTCATCGAGAAAAAATGCCAAACGCCGAATAAAGAGTAAAATTATTGTGAAATAAAATATGGAAAATAGAGACTCATAATTTTGTAGAATCACCAAATTAGCTTCCTAATTCCCAAAACGAAAACATTTATCATGTATAAATAGCCTGTAATTCTTATTTTTCTCGACATTAATGAGATAGACCACAAAAGCAATGTGCATATATAAAAAATATAAAGAAAACTATTTGTTAGTATTCGTTTTTTCTGATAATAAAATGAAAATATTATGATTTGTCTTAGAGGATAAGGAAAATAATTTGGTTTCTAATATATCTTTAATGTTAGAGTTTTAATTTAATAAATAAATGAGAAATGTTAATTGCCTAAAATATACGAAATTTAATAAATATAAAAAAATAAAATAAAATAAAAACATGAAAACTGAGTTCTTATCATAGATATGGATATAAAGTAGAAAGACAAAAATATGTACCAATGAAAATAAACAACTAAACCGTCAAAAATGTACTTATCTGCTTGTAGTTAAAAAGAAAAAAATATTTCTGTTATACAAACATTATCAAAAAGGACATTTTGATGAAATTATTTACGAATATTCTGTTTTTACTTTTATATTTTGTGATTTCATTTAAAAAAATAAATATGATATTTACAGCAAATTCTGTAAGCGTAACTGACTTTAAATATTAAACTTACACACACAGATTTCTTAACTTTTAATACATTTCAAGCACAATTACTGCACTTTATGAAAAGTCTTAGATTTATTTTTCTAATTAAATAATTTATTTAATATTTTCATTTGTTTTTAATATTTTAATTAATGATATTTATTTAGGACCTATGTGACCTAATGAAATTCCAACAATATTTTTCATTCAAATTATTTTCGAAGTGGTTTTTTATCAAAAATTGAACATGTTAAAAATCGGCGACTCTCATATTTACAATAATAAAATATTACCTCAAAATTATTTTCTTATGAAGATATAAAGCTGTGAAGAAATTTAAAATTATTTTTTTGTTTTTATTTGTGGACACATAATTATAAAATTTGGAAAATATGCTCCTTACCTTTAAAGTCAGAAGAAAACATCAAGAATAACTTTCTTCATAATAAGCACGAAAATTGAATTTTTTCACTCCTAAGAATTTTATGATAGTCTATTGTTTGATTTTTTCCTTTCCTGCTATTAAAATACTTCAGGTTTAAAAAATGTATTCATTGAAAATGCATTTATTTTCTAACTTAAATTGTTTTCTTCCAACATATAAAAAAATAAGTGTACTTTGATTATAAGAAC
Organism: Latrodectus geometricus; assembly: GCA_026290005.1. NCBI lineage: Eukaryota > Metazoa > Arthropoda > Arachnida > Araneae > Theridiidae > Latrodectus > Latrodectus geometricus. The sequence goes on from JAPDSC010163309.1 coordinate 144,519, forward strand.
GTGAAACATTAATTCAAACTAGATGGTATAAGTAAATTAAATTATGCTGACAAAGAAGAAAATTTTATTAATATCTAAAATATATCATAAATTGAGTCTTCCAAGAAAAATTGTTAAAACAGCTTTTTTATGGGGTTAATATTAAAAAAAATCATGACGTTTCAGGTCACTGAGATAAAGGAAATAAAAAAAAAAAATAGAAATTTTTAAATAGCCTGAAACAACGTTATTTGAATGTTAATAATTAAGTAATTTGAATTTGATTTGAAATTATTCGAAGTTTGTCACAGATTATTTGTCACTTTATTTAACAATGAATAATTAGGTACTTATTTCAGATTTTTAAAATTATTGATGATTTATAATTCTTCAGCTTATCAGAAACATTTGATTTTAAAAACACATGTATTTTTTTAAATAAATAACAAATGCATTTTATTTAAAAGTAAGTGCAAATATTTTTACAAAATGTGTTTTTAAAAATGGCTTATTAATAGATGTTATTACACAAAAATTTAACTTTATAAAATGTTCGAAAAATTAATATCAATATAAATAGATTAGTCATAGTTTAAATTTAACTATATTACACAAGTAAACGTTCAATAATTTTTTATTTAATACACTTCACAATTTATATTCATTTTTTAGATTTAGAAATCTGGCTAAAAATTTCTAAATTCCTATAAAAATTCTTTACAAATTTATAAAAAAACATAATTAAGATGGGTATGTATGTTAACAAAGCCTAATAATATATTAAACATGTTAACCAACTTAAGTAAAAATAAATTTATTTTGTTATAAAAACTTCTATCACCTAGCTTGATGCTCTTTAAGTTTTTAATACAGAATTGAAAAAAAAAATTTATCAATTAAAAATTGATTAGTATAACGATTTCATTAAAATTTAGTGTTTTTTCACATGTATGTATCACACAAGTATGTAATCTTTATTTTAAAATCCATAGTATAAAAAAGGACTTTCCAAAAGATATGTTTTCATGTAAGATTATTAAACATGCATATTTGTTGTAGGCATATTTTTATATTTGAACAATGGTCTTCATATTTTAAAAATTTCTAGTATTTTTTTAATAATAAAAATATACAATTCATTTAAATGCATAAAGTAAATTATTTTAGACGTCAAAATTAAACCAATGCATTTATATTTAACGTAACTTATATTCTTTCCAATTTATAAACACGATGTGATTTTAATATAATTTAAATGATATGTAAGGATACATTAAAAAAAAATAGCCTAATTATTCTTTGTGAATGTTTTAAATAGATTGGTTGAAAACATTACTCTTCACAGAAAACTAGTATAAGTAATTTTTAATAAAGTAATTTTAAATTATTTTACTCACATTACTTAATTACAACATTAGAAAAATTAAAACATTTATTTCTTTAAATGGTACTATTAATTAAATATTAATTTCTAATTATTAAGTGAAATTAACTTCTTTGAAAACAAAGCGATACATTTTCTTTGAAAAATACTGGAGATAAACTTGAAGGGATAAAAATATTCTTAATTTAATGGATAAAAAACTTGAAGTATGTTATGAATTACTGCATGAAAAAGATTCTCAGACTCTACTGTTAAGTTTAATTAATTGGGTGATTAAAAGAAGTTCTTAAATTTTCAAGTTGCATATTTTAAAAAGAAACTATTCATTATCATAGCAACCATAAATAAAATGATACAATGAATGCAAACATTTAATATTTTTTCTACTATCTTCTTTCTTTTTTGACATTAATTGCTTACATTATTAACTACTCTTGACTGCGAGTTAAAATTAACATACTAAGCTAGAAGATGTAATCACCATAAGTTAATAAAATAGATAACTTTAATTTGATTGCATTAAGTTTAAATATGAAAACACATACTTTTTTCATTATGTAAAGAATATTTTTAATTCAGTAAAAATATTTATTGCTCCTATAGTAATATGTATTATTATAATATCTGAATTATCAGTAATTTGTTCATTTCCCTTGGCATGTCAACATAAAATTTGAAATAATATTATGATTTAATTTATACCTTTTTATAACAGGAAGCTGATATATATGTGCTTTGGTAACAAGTTGAGATTCTATTTTAAAGATAAATTTAGCTGTTAGAACATGATTTACTTGTTTATGATATTACTTTGATAATCATTATTTTTGCTTACAATTTTGAAATATTCTTTATTGATCTTTACAAAGAAGTGCTTTTTTTAACATTGTTTAAATTATTTAGAATATTCTTACATATTCATTTTGAATCTAGATCTATAAAACTAAACTAAACTCAGTGGTGCAACTTTCCCCATGGAATAAAGGTATACAATGTTCATTTCTGATTTTATTAAGGAGGTCTCTGTGTTAAGAAGCATGTCCCAGATAAGTGATCACTCTGAATTAAAATATCCAGTACTTAGCTCACAAGCATGATTGGTACTCAGTTTTATAGCATAACTGAATAGATGAAAGACAGAGTCCTTGCTCAATCCTATGATTGAACATCAAACCAGTGATTTGTAAGATCAAATCTCTACCACTAAGCCACTGGAATTTGAATGTAGAACATTTATATTTCATATAATAAATTAAGGATTAAATCATTATATATTTTTTATCAATTCAGATTTAAAATGAATTTATTAAAACTATATGAGTTAATCGTATGAGTGGCGTTTAATTTATAGATAACTTTGATTTATACTTATTTTATGGAAAAATTTATTTCGTAAATCATACATAATCTAAAAGAAATTTATTTAGTTAAAACAACGACATCATATATATACATATTTTAGATATTTTAATTACATTAAATAAATTCATATCAGTAAATGCAATCTGAAAACCTAGAGTGCAAAACAATTTTCATAGTGCATGGATTTTGCTCTGCAGATATATATTATAAGTAATTAAGTGAATCAATGAATATTCATGTAATATGAATATATTAGTAAATGTAATTTGAATACCTAGAGAGCAAAATAATTTCCATAGTGTATTGATTTGTTCTGCATATTGTCATAGGACAAGCAGTTAAAGGAAATAACAAATATTTATATCGATACTAGAGATTAAATATATTGAATTTGTTAATATTAGTCAAATATACGTTATTTGATTATATAAATGAAAAATGAATGTTCTCATATGTACACATGCATTCTCATTCAATTAAAATATCTGCGGTTACTTCTATCTTAAATCATGAATTAATATTATTGAATGCTATAAGTAATTAACAGAAAAAGCAATAAATTGAGATGTAAATTTGTCTAAATATTTGTGTGAATATTAATTGGTTATAATTAGAATGTATAATATGGATATAATTTCAATGCAAAAAGAAATCACTAAAATAGTTAAGATTTAATCCTTCTTTGCATAATGGTGGAAATTTCCATCATAACCTATAATGCCCAAAAATTATATAAAAGAACAAGTTCACTTTAAGTTGATCGTGTTTGGATACCTTTTTAATGTCCATTGCATAAAAAGAAACAAAGCTGTCAAAAATAAACAAGTGTCATTATCAGTGAAACGAGCTTAAACTTGTCTCATTCCACTGTTTGTTGTAGTTGCAATAAACATATGATTTCGTTTATAATTTTGTTTTATTATATTAGAGTTTCTATTGCTAAAAAATTGAAAATGAGTGGAAGAAAGGTTTGTAACACGTGTTTCTGTTATTTTCCTCTTTTATTTCTATTTAGTACTAAGTTAATGATCTAACTTTAGATGAGGATGGAAAATTTTTAGCAAATTGTTTTTTGCTAAATTTATACTATAAATATATACTAAGATTTTTTAAACCATTTTTCTTTTAATTTTGAGCATGAATTATATCAAATTGATTTATTTCACCAATAAAGAAAAAATCATGCAAAGAAGGGTTAAAATTATTAAGCACATAAATAAATTTGAATAAATTTCTCAAAAAATGTATTAACTAAAATTATATCACTAATAAAATTACCAAGTTAAAAGACTAATTTATTTTGAAGAAAGTTAATAAAAGATAGCATTTTCAAATGTTAATCATTAATGAAATACAAAAAAACGTACTTTGTTAAATCTAAAATAAACAATTAAACTTTGAAATTTTTTGCTTATGTATACTATATCCGTCAGAATACTATTTTATGTAAAATAATCAGAAGCACAGAATAATTTTATTACTCCTAAATTCTCAAAATTAGTTTTTAAATTTATTAAGAGTATATCGCTGAGTTAGCAAAGTATGAAAAAAAATTTTGATCAACTTTAGCTCTATGCATTTATTTATTTCGTAATATTAAGTAACATCAAAATAGATTTATGAAATGTCTTAATTCCTTAAACAATGATAATAGTAATTAATGACTTCTTGGTTCATTCCTTGTTTTCTTTATGCATATAAATTTTGGAAATAAAAATCTTTCTTGAAACAAAATTTTATTAAAATTTGAAAATTAAATAATAATAATTTCTAGAATATAAATTATTTTAACCAAAGTTTTCATTCAAGGCAACATACTGTTTTTGAATACATATTATAGTGGGAAAACAAAAATTTAAAATAAAAAAAATGTTCATTGCTATTTCCTACATACATAAATTTCATATAGGTATTTCTCTTTAGAAGTTATAACAATATCTATGATTATATTCTATATTTGGAAATAAATACTTGATATTTATGTATTAAGATCACCTCAGTCGATTGCGTAACAAGACATATTTCTACCACGAGAATCATGTCTTAAAATATTAACAAAGGAAGGCTATAATCAGATTATATTCATAACATGTTTTATTTGAAAAATAATTATTAATAATACAGGAAATAAGAGTGAAATTGAGTATGTTAAGGTAATGAATGTATCAAACTGTAGCTGTTTCAATGAAATAAAATTTTTATTCAATTTATTATCTAACTATATAACATTTTTTATCAAATCTCATGTAAAATATTTTAAAGGTTATTTATTCAAGTGCCTTTTTTAATATTAAATATTCATCTTACTTTTCAAAAGGTTGGGTAAAAAATTTGTAAATTTGAAGTAATCCGATTCATCAGCAATGCAGTTCTTACATAATTTAAAATGCTTCAAATTAATGATTAAGCTATATAAAACCTGAATTTTTCAATATTTGGATACTTTAAAATACGTTTGTTTTCATATTAAGTATGAATTTGATAACAATAACTACATACTAGATTTGAAAAAACAACATTAAATATTTTAAATGGAATTGGAAATTTAACAGTAGAGTACATTTTACGATATACGAGCTACTATTCAATTTCAAATTATAAAATCATTGGTTTTAAATTGAAGAAAAGCATAACATATGTAGATTAGAAGAAAATATAAATTCATAATTTAAATATTTTATGTGTTCATTACTATTATAAAAGTAATAAAACATTTTATTCATATAATGAATCATTTACTTAGGAAATATTTCTGAGTATAAAATTGCCTAGTTGCTACACAATGACAAAATTTTTGACATTTAGCTGAACTGCTCAAAAACAAAATTCTGAATCAATCAACACATATTTCATATGTTAAACTTGAATCCTAGAAACTTGACATCAAGTATAACTAGGATTATTTTAGTAGCTGACTCATCATTAATTTTCTGAGCAATTAAAAAATATGGAAAATGTTTGTTACACTGCATTTTTGATTTAGGTTATATTACGTATAAACTAAGCAAATATTTATTAGAAAATCAGTAAATTTATATTTTAAAAATTTCTAAAAAATATATAAATTATTTATTTGTTTCAATATTAGATTCCTTTAAATATTACTAAAACAAAATTTTAAAATACATTTTTATTAGTATACAAAATCATTATTAAGTATATTTTACACATTTTAGTAAATTAAATTGCTCATAATTTGAAAACTTGATTTTATGTAATTAATTTTATTCATTTATGTATTTTATTTAATATTTTAAAAGTGTTTCAGGAAATCAGAATTTTGCATAATAATTTTTGATAAATATATTATTTTGCTATATTCAGGTTATAACTATAATACTATGTTTGATGAAATACTTTGAACTTCTTTTAGTGTTCTTAATCAAAATAAATAATTATTTAAATATAGTTAAGATATAAAATAATTTAATCCTACAAATTTTGCTTATAATTGTTTTGCTAAACATATAAAATTTGATGAGATGTGACAAATAATTGAGGGAAAACATACAATTGTTTTTAAAAATATATATAACTTGTTACATACATTTTTCTGAGAGAAATGTTCTGAAAAAATAATTATTTCGTTTTCCATTTTAATAGAAAATATTTTTCTTTCATATTTTATAAAACTATATAAATATATTATTAAATTAGGGAAATGCTTCCAAAGACAAATGACAAATTTAAAACTTTATTGTACTTTTAATAATATGAGTTTAAAACATGACGCTAATTGTTAAATGGTGCATAATAGAAAAAAATATTGTTTTAAATCAATTTAAATTCTTGATAAAAGTGCATGCAGTTATGCTTTAACTTAACTAAATAAAATGGGTAAAAAATAGTAAGCATTGCATCTTTATATATACATATATAAGGGACAGTGATTAATCTTCATGAATTTATGTATATTTTGTGCATATATATACGTTTGTCTATAATTATAGAAAGCTCTTGTAAGGTATTTAAGGAATAATGAATTTAATGACTGAATCCGTTAATTCTAAGGCATTTTGGTAAATTCTCTTGTAACAGAAAAATGCATTTATTCAATTGAAGAAATCTTTAGAAACTAATTATTTCTCTTTATTTGATTAAGGAGCTTCATGGGAAATTAAATGCGTTTATCGCACTCAATTTAGGCTAATTAGTAAAATACGGAAATGAATTGGATATTAATGGCATCAAATTATGCCCACCTTAATTTAAGGATGAAATGACTACTGTATAGTTTCCTTACTATACTCTTTCATTTAATTGTGATAAAATTAACATTAATTAAGAATGAATAGGGAATACTTGAATCATAATAATTGAGGAAATAAATACAATTTGTAATTTGATTAATTTTTATAAATGAAAAAATATATTAAAATCACAACTGATCTGTTAAAATATTGTTTTAATAAAATTTCCTTCGAAAGGAATTCTGTAATAAGTTAATATATATTCAAAAATAATATATTTCAATAAAATATTTCACCTAAAAGTATTTCTTGCTATCTATAAATAGAATAAATATATTTGCTTATCAGTCACTAAATATTTGACTTGTGATCATCGTATTTTTCAGTTTTATCATGAATTTGTTTCTTTTAATTCGCAAAGTGAATTTAAGTTTAAATAGATTAATAATATTATAAAAATGTTGAACTGTAAAAGTGATTTTGATAACTGCAGTAACAGGAATAAAATATGCTATTTTATTACTTCACTCTTGATTTACAGAGCTGATTATATTAAAATAAAGATATTTGTGTATTTTATCTTTATAATTTATTTTAGTTTTAAAGTAGTGTTAATATTTTATTTCTACTTAACAATTATTTTTGATACAATTAAAATATTTTTATTGATGTTACTTAGATTCCAAATGCTTAAAGCAATATGAAAACTTTTATATTTATGACTTATTACCCATGGAAGTTTTATAGTAATTTCAATTTAAATATCATTTAAATATCAAATTTTCAATTAATAAAAAGAGTTCATTTTACAATACTTAAAATAATTAATATTTATAAATTTTAAAAAGTTTTTCCAAATTACATATTTTCTAAGAAAAGTTCAATTTCGTAACAAATTGATTCATTTTGTTAAACAATAACTTCTTGTAATTAATGAATATTTTATGTATATTTAGACAGCATTGAAAACTTAAGTAACTTCGAACATTTTGAAGATATTAAATATATTAAAAATTTATTTATTTCAACAAAATTTCTTATTCATTTAACGTAATAAATTAAGTGAAACTACCATATAATCACATTTTACTGAACTTAAATAAATTACTTACGTTCTGTATAACATTGTTAAGGCAATGTAAAAGATTTAGCAATAAATTTGATAATATAATAATTAAACACAATATTTATAAAAGAAATGAATCAGTAGCTGCATTGTTAAATTGGTACATTTTAATTAACTTTTTGGAATGCAATTATTTTTAATTAAGGAGAACATTGTGAAATATGTTGAAAATAAGTACATAATTTTTTGAATATCATATGTACTTCACAATGAATAAAAATATTTACTTACATATATCATTATGTATGTATTAACTTACATACGTAATATTATAATAAACATAATATTAAATCACATTTTATGTTTTAAGATCTGTATGTAAATAATAACTTACACATAATGAGGAATATGACAAATTCGATTATTTTTTTTATCAAAAAGTTATTTTAATTGGGTAAAATAAATATTTCCATGTAAAATAAAATATATATTTCTTATGAATTTGAAAAACATCACGATTATTTGGAAAGAAACTTACAATAATCTTTCAGTTTAAAAATTTTAATTACATGTGGATTTTTTGTACCTTCATTTCAATAGACGTTTTAAGACAGACGAATTAGATTATAGCGTAAATTATATATCTGACATTATAAACAATGGAAAAATATAAAATCATCAAGATTATTAAAAATATAATAAATGTTGTTACTATATTAAATATTTCTTTTTTATCTAAAAAAAACATAATTTTCAAATAAACTAGGACTCACAGATATTTTTTTTGTATTGCGAGTTAAAAGACCTCAAGAGAGAAAATAATTACGATCATTAGAATTTATAAAAATGCTTCCCTGCCGAAAAAAAATCTAAACTATATTCCAAAAAATTATTTATTGTATTAAATTTTCAGCTTACATCAGGTACATCAGACAGTTATAACATTTTTTTATAGTTTTCAACATTTGTACTTAACAGATTTACACTGTCATAGAAGTACATACTATTGCTTTAGGGCAGATGAGTACCTAATACAATTTTGAGTTGTTTGATCTGAAAAGTCTTCAAGGAAATGTAAATTTTTCTTCACAAATTCTGAACTGATTTCTGGTTACTACGATGAAACTTTTTAGTGTTTATTTCCTAAAAGATAATTATCTCTATTTTGAAAAAATATTTTGAACACTAATAATTTTCTTCGATCATTATTAGTCCTTCTGCATCTGGTACACAGTTTCACTGTGAACATTAAACCAGAAGATAATTTTAGATTTGAAGGTTTCTTTGTCTTTTCCACCTGTAATTCTTTAGGTTTATGGCACTGTTTTTCTATTCTGTTATGGCTAGTTAAGATATCTGTCTGGTTAAAATGGATCACTTCATCATTTTTTCATGCGTATTCTACATACGTAATTAATTGTATTCTAAAGTCATTTAGCAATTGGTCATTAATTTTCACATTTGAAAACATGTTAATTTTGTAACTAATTGAATGAGAAGCGTTATTAATCTATTTATACTAAAGCCCGTATTTCTTCTTTAATTTTAAGATATATGATAGTAAACTTTGAAAGTTTTTTCAAGCCTACTTTAAAATGCATCCCGATAACTGTTTTAAAATGAGCATGTCGAGGTAAAAGTAATAATTTTCCAGATGTTCTCCAGATCAATGTACTAGATTACAAATATTTCAATATTGCGATGGATGAGTTATACATAATAATAATAATACATGGAGAGAGAAAAATAATCAAATTTTTTGAGATATTTATTGGCAAAAAAGTAAAGAATGTTTATATTATGTAATTAAACCTTGCAAATTATGCAATAAAAATAAATAGGAAATAAAATATCATTGTATGAAAAGAAAATTCACACATCTACGGGGCATGTAATCAATGGAGTTAGAAACGACTGACTGTGATATTCTCTTCCATGTTTGGAGAAGAGATTTTTTTTTTCGAGAACTAATTTGATTATGGTGCATATTGTAAGCAATTAGCAATATTTCCCCAAAAATATTTCAAACATATATTAGACTATATTCATGTCTGAAGAATATGCAAATCCATTCAGTTGGAAAGGTTTCTTTGCCGAAGTAAAAATTTTCCACTAGTAAAGAACAGAATAGTTTTGCAAGATATCGTCCACGAGAATTAATGAATCACCTAATGATTCAATCCCAATTAAGCGAAATATTTTGAAGATTCTATATTTATATAAATTAGCTATTCGTAATTAATACCTGACAGTTATGATAACCTAAGACTATTCACGGAAATATGTAATTAATTAAAAATTAATAGGACAATATTTGAAATTTTTTCACAGAAAGCTTATATTTTTAAGTACCAAGTTTTGCTTAGATGACCATATTCAGGTATACCAAAATAGGAATAATTTGTGATGAGTACGCTTTTATTTTATATCCTAATTTGAGATTTTTATATTCTTGACCTTTGTCAAAAAAAAAAAAATAAAAAGGAAAGAAAGAAAACATTGGTCAGTGATCACAGAATATACTTTTTGCTTGAACAGTTTGATAAATGATTTAGCCTTTTATCTCATTGTTCACAGAATATACATAAACGTATTATGTTTACAAAATTTTAAATGTAAATAATTTAATTATATCTTTTTCTATTGAAATAGAGTTTTTAGTCTCAACAGTGTTTTCTTAAAAACAGAAAAGAAAGATAGAAAAAATATTAATTCCTGACATTAATAATTAAGTGAGTAATTATTTTAGAAAATTTATTGTTTCATTGACTATAAATAGCGTTACGTAGATCTAGTACAATATAAATGTTAACTAAGTTAACGAAGTTAAAAACGGTTATTAAAGCTGTGTAAATTTAAGTGATTAATATATATATATATATATATATATATATATATTTAAATAATGATCAGTATGTTGTCTTATTCAATATTTTAACTAAATCATCCATTGTTATTTACAATAAAAAAAACGAGAAACTAATAATAATGAATCCCATTACAAGGATTTCCTCCAATTTGTTGATAACAATATCTGCTACATTGTTAATTTATGTTTAATACTTCACAATATTTTTGTTAAAAAAGAAACATTATTTGCTGCTGTATTTTAATATATCAATTAGGAATTTACACTTTAAGTACAAAAACAAAATTTTACTATTTAAGAAATAAAAGACACCAATTAACTTTATATATTCTATTTTAGGCATCTTCGTTCGTGGGATACTATTGACATTAAGACAGGCATATAAATGAAATTATTAGTTTCAAATATTCTAATAATGTTTCGGGAAATATAATTATTTATTTTCACAATCTTTGAATGATTCTTTTTTTATTTTATACTTTCAATAATCATAAAATGTGCCACCCACCCTGTCTAGTGGTTAGAGTACTTAACTACGGACGGGGAGGAGCTGGGTTCGAATCCCAGCTCGGGCATGGATGTAATTTCTCTTTCTCTCTCGGTGTTTCTTGTCCTTTCTTCAGATGATGGATGAATGTGTCCCGCCCTATAAACGGGTTTGTAGTGGTGTGGCGTGGGCTATGCCACTCGTAACTCCGTGACTTGGTTCACAGATGCCCACCGGGTAACGATAAAATGAGTAGCTGTTTCTGGCTTTGTTGCAGCAAATGGGTAAATAACTCAAGTGTGACTGCCATTAGAAACAAAAATAAATAATCGTAAAATTTTCAAAAAAAAAACTTCCAATGAATGAAGATTTTGAGAAATCGAAGTATTCATTAATGAAGCTCATCAATTAATAAGTTTACAGGTAAAAACTTACACATGGAATATATTTCACTTAAATAAAATTATTATATTTTATAATGATTAAAGTATGAAGATCTTGTTTTAAAAATGTTATTAAAGTAAATAAAAATAGAATATGTTTATTCGGTTTTTATAAAATTTTATTATTAGTTATGGTCTTAAGGAAAGAAATCAATTCATAAATAAGGGGAAAAAAGTTTAACGGATAACTATATTGCATTTTCCCCTTATATTTTTTATATTTAAAAACAAAATCATTGAATTTCGCATTTGTTTTAAAAAAATGACATTGTGAAAATTATTTGTCAGTTTACAATATGTAGAAAAATCCAATTGCTTTATATATCAATAAAACCTTCTCTTGGGATTAAAAAAGTTTTTACATTGTTTAAATTTTTTATATCTTGGATAGAGTCATTTCATTATCAAAAATTTTATTTAAATGAAGATTGCTGTATTTTAATTTCTAAAATATTTTCAATTAAAGAAATTCATTGAGTAATTTAATTATTCTTATGTAAGTATATAAGACTTTAAATATTATAATCAATATAATTAATAATTAAGTATATAATAAATATAGCATTTATTAATATATTGAATACTATTAAGTAATATATATCTTAAAAAAAACTAAAAATATTGTGTTTGATTTTAATAAAAGTACATGATATTTTAAGGAAGAGCAAAAATAAAATAATATAATCTCCATCATTAAATTTCAGAAAGAATGCTAAGCTAAATATATTTTTGTGTAAACTGGTTATAATAATATTATTGTATCATAGTATAACTTGGATTAAATCAACGGTTTTAATATTATGAATGATAATATATTTTTAGAAGAAAGTTATTTTATTGTAAACTGTATGAGAGTTTATAGAATTTTGCTAACATTTGAATTATAAAATATCTTTCATTGATTTCATAAATTATCAATTTCAAAGAATTTATCATCAAAAATTGACAATAAAAAACTAATCGAATGTACAATAATTTATAAAACGTAATCATATATTAGAAATGATATACTATCTAAATTATAGTGAGTGTAAACAAAACACAAGATAAAATGTACAAATAAAGTAATGTACATATAATATTGCAAACGATATACTTATTATCGTATATTTATTTTTAAAGTGAAAAACCAATTTTAAAAATTTCATAATTAATTATTAAATATATAAATTCGATATTTTAAAATGATCTACGATTATTATAAATATAATAGGAAAATAAGTAGATTACTTTCTTATACTAGCTATTTATCAAAAATTATCTTTCGAATTATTTGATAGATTAAAGGTAATATTAGATTAATTTCAGTAATTGATATCTAGATTTGCATAAAAAGGAAAATTTTCAAAAAGGTTTTTCATCCCAGTTGCAATATTTTCTTATTTTAATATGTTTTGAAGATTTTGGTTACTCATTTATCTTAAGAATATTTTTGTTTTGTAGTCCATACGTTTCTTATTTCAAGATATTTATTTATCTTGTGAGTATATCTTCTTTCTTTAAGATCATTTTTAGAATTTTATTTACTATAAGAATTGAAAGTAATCATTTTCAAATTGCAACATTGAAAAACTCCTTTTTAATTTAAACAAAAATGATAATTTAAATTTTTCTTTGCTGGATACTACAATTATACAGTTCTGGGAAAATTATTATCGATTACTATTTTTAAAATGAATAAATAAGAAAAGACTGATCAAAAATGTTTTTTTTTTCTGATTTCGTTTAGTGTATTCTAGAGAAATATGATATAAATATTTTCAAACATATTTGTGTTTTTGTAGATTATTTATGATTTGAACTGAATATTTTGTTCGTTTTTCTTAAAATAAATGCAAAGCTATTTTGAAACATAACAAAAGATTCATTTACATTTCAAAGGAAGATATTACTTGTAGTAAAAATTCCATTATTAATAAGAAAGAATGTATTTCAAGAAGCATTTTTTTTTTAGTCAAAATGTTTTGATATGCAATTTCTGTGAAAATAGGAAATTTTTCTTGCAGTGGTGAACAATATAAAAGTTGTTCATAGTTTTGCAGAAAATCCGGCTTCAAAATGCATTACAAGTATGTGAAAAACTTTTAATTTGAATTCGTTCATTAACATTGATTGAAACTAAAATATATAAATAGTTAAAAATGAGAGATTATATAGTTTAGAATTATGAATTCATTGGAAAGAATTTGTTCTCTATTCTGAGCATTACTTCTTATGAGAACTGATACATAATATCAAATATGATATGAAACAAATTATAAAATAAGGGAACTGTAACACAGAAATATTAGTTTTTAATATATTAAGTTGTAGGTATTGTATAAGATGAATTCACGATATTAGTTATAGATTAATTATTCATATGATTGGGTTAATTAAAATTAGATTTATTCTAGTTGTGAAATAAAAGACATTTATATATTCAATTGGCATATTATACCATATTAGTTATGGTGTGGATAATTATACAATGATCAGAACATAAAGAATTTCAAAAAATATCAAAATAAATTTTATTGATATGTATAGTTGAAAAAAACAATATTACTCAAAAATTCAAAATACAATTTATAGAAATGTAAATTCTTTGAGATACCTGAGACTGAAAATATAAAATAAGATTTTCCAATTTACATAATTAGTAGTAAAAATGTATAATTTCTTTTATTTCCAAAAAAACTTTTCCCATTTATTAGCAATTTCTTTTTTAATTGATAGTACCCAACCATTTTCTTAAGGAATAAAAAAGTGTAAAAATATTCGTCACGATTAATGACGCATATTAAATATGTTGATAAAATTCTTCAAAAAAATTATATTCGTGTTTGAAATATTTTAATACATAGAACTATATCTAGTGTACATAGTTATTTACCTTAATGTGTGAAGAACAAATAATTTATTTAAAAAAAAGAAGAAAAGTAATTGTTTGTAAAATCAATATTTTATTTTATAATGAACTATAATAGCATATTATTAGAAGCCACCTATTCTGTGTAGTGGTCAACGTATATGACTATAGATAGGGAAGGCCTGGGTTCGATTCCCAGTTCGGGCAGGGATGTTTTCTTCTTTCTTTCTCTGTGGTTCTTGTCCTTCATTGAGATGATGCATGAAAGTTGCCCAAGCTATAAACGGGTTTGTGGTGGTATGAAGTGGGTAATGCTACTCCCCTCTCTTACTTGGTTCACAGATGCCTTCCGAGTAACGATAAACGAGTAGCAATTTCTGGCCTTATTGTGGAGAAGAGGTTAATCCTTCAGTGTCTGCCATTATTAAAAAAAGTATATTATGATGAATGTAGTACATTATGATAATAAAAACACATTATTATAACTGTAATAGTATATTATTATAAATATATGCTAATTTATAAGAATTCTCTCTCATTAAAAGTATGTGATGAATATTTTTTCAATATCATGCTGAAATTCATTTTTTAAGTAAATTTTAATGTGAATGACATGATGAGAACTAACATAATGAATAATAGTCATTTTCTCTATTTGTATGTATTAAAAATTATAAAATATTAAACTTTGTATATTTTTTAGTTTCTTAGAAGAAAAATACTGCATCCAGTTAGAAATGTTTAGTGTTGAACTAAAGTTTTGCAAATGTTTCGAAACTATCATCTTTCCTCTTAAATAACGTATTTTTTGTCATCAAAATATAAATATACTATTTCGTTTCATTTGATTTAAAGGAAAAAGTTGATTTCAAATCAAAAAGTATTACAAATTAGTAATATAACTGTCATTCATTAAACTGAAGTTTGTAATCAAACACATGATAATTTTTAGAATTTGAAATATGCTTAATGAGAGCAAACTTCTTTCTTTATAAACCTTGAGATCTTTATATCATGAGATCTTACTTTCAAAATAATTTATTATGAAACTTATTCAAATAAAAGGAAACTATTGGCAAACCTTCAAATGGTTTTCCCTTGAACAGTTTTCTAATTATACTGATAAACAAACTTTGTCATTTCTCGTATAATTTAAATCTTAGACATTTTAAAAATTGTGCAGCATGTCTTGACTTATTGATTTATACCTGTTTTAATCACAAAAGTATGCAAGATTCCAAAGTAATCAAGCATTCTTTTCAAATTTCTTCATGAAATTTAAAATTATTTCCAACAATACTTTCAAAATTAATTTCAGTTAATGAATATCATATAACTGAGGAGAAAACTATATCATGAAATCTTACTTTCTAATCTGTGAAATCGTTAACCATTAGTAATATATTTTCTTTTATTATGTCTATTTATAGGCACTTATGTGATTATTTAGGTTTCTTTTTTAGTTAACCATAAAAATAAATTAATGCAGGGACGTATTTTTTTCCCATATTTTCCACTAAATAAACTATGATTATGGTATCGTTTTTTCGCTTTTATTATTTTTTTATACGAATATTTAAATTGATACATTACTCGATATCATAAAAGAACAGTTTTTAATTTCCAGCATTTTCAAGTTTATTTAAATATATTTAAGGTATAGAATCCAAAAAAATTGAAACAGTTATAGAGTAAATAATAATGTTGGAGTTTCCTTATTAATCCATTGGAGGCAGCAAGGGTCATAAAGTCACCCTATGAAAATCAATAATTCTGAGAAAACTATTTATTTGTAATCAATCATTTTTTACAACCTTCCTGTATTTTGAATGGACATTGTAATTTTTCACCTTATTGTCTTTCTTCTTCTGAAATAATAATTTCTTGAAATTCATATGCTATCTTGGGTGATTCTGTGACCCATACCACTAGTTTTGCTTTAAAATTTGTTCCACAAACAACTCTGTTACAACATTATTTTGTAAATTTTGTCCTTTTATTTCTAAGCAATTATGTGGAAATATAAATCAACAAAATATAGAAAATAAGTGGAAATTTTTAAAATTTTATAAGATAAAGTTTTATTTTCTACACTGAGGATACACTCGATGAAGAAATATGCAGTTCTAATCATAATTGATGTATGCGCAGAACGATGAAAGTATTGAAGAATCTCAACTTAGAGAAGACACATTTGTAAGCAAAAATCAAATATTTTGAAATAATTAAATCAAACAATAAAATATGTCTTAAATATTGATAAAGAAGATAAGAAATTATTCAGTTTAAATGTAGAACAAGATGAGGAGTAAATTCAATAAATGAAATATCAATATCATATTCTACAGCTTAAAAAACAAAATGTAGCCTATAATTGTTTTAATTGAGCGTTGAATGTCAAAGAAATAAATAGCAGTGTTGTTATAATTTCAATAAAGTATCATACTATAGAATGAGCTAATATATCAAACTCTATAAATTCTTAGCATTGAATGGCGGTATGAACAATGCAAATTATTTCTAAAAATTGCCAAAAAAATTAATCAAATCACTTCAAATTGATCAAAAGATATTCAGTGTCCTACAAAAAGTCCAGAAGATGAAAAAGGTCAAAGTGATCTTAGGATAATAATAATCTACGATCCTAGAATGATAAAATTATTATTTCTACAACAAACTACGATAATTGTATTTACAAAAATAATTTTATTTGTGTTTGTTAGAAGTGTATGCCAAATTCAGAATCCCATTATTCCATTTTTATGACACAAAAAACGTAATCTTCATAAATTATATAAATATGTTTAAATCAATACAATTTTTAACAAGTATCGAATATTAAGATTTTATGTTCACATTTAAATAGTATATAAAATTTCTTGGTGTACATTGTACAAAATAAGTAAAAGATTAATATAGTAATATTAGACCCATTTAAACGAGTGTAATTTGCTTCGAATGTAACATAACGTTTAGTATATTTGCTTATAAATACTATATATATATATTTTTTTCACTTCGTATTAATTAGTTTTTTCAAATTGATCAAGAAATAGTTAAGTTATTTGTATTAAAGATCAAATATAGATTATCCATTTTGCATTATTAATCCGCAGTTTACAAAAGTATTTACCTAATTTAAATCATTATTATGTAAATGAAATTATTTAAGTTAATAGTTAGTTACAAATTTATATGCGTTTATTGTCTTTGTAAATATGGATTACATGGTACGCAGACCATAATGGTGAAAACGCATCTTCTCATTAAAAACATTAAAAAAATATTTTCGTAAAACCCTATTTACAAAAAATCTCATATTTGATTCAACCTTTCAATTATGTAATGTAATTTTATGTAACATGTTATGTCTAACGTAACACGTCAACTTTAAACAAGTTAAAATTATTTTCGGAGAAAATATTTTTTAGTAATAATATTTGCATGAAAAGGAAATTTATATACGTTTAATGCATAAAATATAAATTGTACCTATTTTAAGTTTTTATTTCATAATTTCATTTCAATTGAAATGTAGAAGCAAACATTTAATGGTTAAAGCCATCCTCTTAGTTTCAATGCAAAAATGTATAAATACAATTAATTTGTAATTCTAATGTTTAAAAAACCGTTATATCCTTAAAATTTTATGATCATCAAGTGATATACGTTGTGCAATAAAAAGTATTTTCTGGCTAAACCAGAAATTCAATTAAAAAGTAATTCATGAATTGATAGCAACTAATTTCCGATAATTTATTCGATAGCGCCAGGTGCAGGATTTACCATTAATTATTTTGAATAGATCTGAATACATACCGTTTCCAGTTATCGAGCAATTAGTACTTCAGGAGCATTCTCCTTTCCATTTCCGTTAATCGATTGAAGTGCTAAGCAATCAGTGAAACATGTTTATAATATCTGTTAATACAGAAAATACCTAGGAATTATATAATAAATTTATATTATTGCAATGATTTTAAATTAATGTAAATTGAATAAAAAACAGGAAAGGTGCAATTGTCTATGTATTTCTATAGTATACAAATCTATGATAGTATACAAATCTTACTTTGGGATCACCAACCAATTCCTCGAAAATTGGATGTAAATTTCTTGTTGTAAATATTATTCTATTTATGTTAATATTAAATCGATAAAATTAATTCCTAATAAATGGATGTAAGAGATATGTTAGAGACATTCATAATTGTCACTGATAGCCATATATATATATATATATATATAGTATAAAAAATAGAGGGGAGTATGTAAATATTAGAATTTAAAAAAATATTGATGTTATAGTTAATTACACTTAATACTGTAACCATTGAACTTATGGTTTTGTACTTATAAGATATGAATAATAGGTAATTGTAATTTAAAAGAGTATTTTAATAATAGGAATAAATATTCTGCAAAAAATAGCTTCAAAATAAATTTTTGTTTTGGAAGTAAGGAATTATAAAATAAATTTTTATAAAATTTTATAATAAAATTTGTTTTCAATTTAGGCATGACTAACACAATAAATAATATTTTCGAAGATATTTATTTTTGTGTCAAGAATGTTTAATGTAATGTGTATAAAGTAAAAAGAAAGTATATTCTGAAAATGTTTTAGGATATATGTTTTTGTATCAAAATCTTGTCAACTATGATCATCATTATAAATTTCTAAATTGAAATGAGATTTGTAGATTTAATTTTTTCATATTCCTAGTTTCAAAACACTGGACATAATTTTAAGTGTTATTGAAAATTTAAAAACATTTCTTTGATTTTAAGTTTAAGAAGTGTATCATTCAAGTTAAGCATTTTCTTCTTAAGATAAAAATTTTAGTTTTTGAATCACTTTATGGAATTTGAATGAAGAGTAAAAGTGATTTTAAATTTTTTATCTAATATTTTCCAGTACGTAATAACTTTTGAATTTATTTTATGATATACTAAACTATTGATTTGGGGAATTGAATTGTATTGATTAATATTTAAAGCCACTAATGTAACATTTACTAAATGTCTTTTCCAAATTTTATAATATTTAAATAAATTGTACAATCACAAAAATATATCAAAATAATTACAATAATATTTGCTTTAAAACACCCGGACACAAATTAAAAGAAAATTGTTACAATATAAAGATAATTTTGAAGAAATATTTAATATTGCCATCACGGATTTCACTTCATGAAAGATTTTCAAAGTTATAAGAACGGATTTTTTTTAAAGAAGGCAAATGCTCTTTTGATGTTAGAGATATTTGTAAAGACATTTTGAATATATTTTCAGTTTTCAATATAAAAATACACACTAATCGGAATTGCAAAATAAATACAAAAATTAAGTGACAAAGTCTAAAAATTATTAGCAAATCAAGCTTCTTATCAGAGCTTTAAGACTGGCGTGACAATTCTCTATTTAATAACTACGCATCTCTATCTTATAAGCAAATATCAACTAGATATGTGTTTATTAAATTTTATTGCAAGATTATTTAGGCGTTTAATTTTTTACCTAATATTATTATAAATTTTGAAAATTTTATACATAATTGATTAAAAGCTCTTTTTTTTATAAAAACGAAATTTTTAGTCGTTGTCCTTGAAGATTAATATTAAGAACATGTAAATAAAATGCAAAAATTAATTAAATAACCATATTAAAGTAGAAAATGAAATAAAGAAAAAATGCCTTTAAGGAATTATATAACGATATTTTTTTAAACAAGACTAGTAAACATAACCTTACATAATTCTGTAAACGCTAAAAATGAAGCTATTTCTTCTATTGATCAATTAAATTTGAACTTGAAAACCGGAAATTCAAATAATAAATAAACTGTTCACTGAAAGTAAAGGTTTTCAAAATTAATGGTAATTTTTTTTTAACAACAAAATTGGATTTTTCTGAAAATATTGATTAATTTGATTTTTCTTGCACGTATTAATTTAAAAAATAAAAACAATTTTGTATCATAGGATGTAAATATATATTATTGTTTTATTCATTAAACAATTAAAAAAATATTTTGAAGATAATTTTTTTTTCAAAGAAGGATAAGCAGGAAATAAAATATGATTTAATGTTGTCTGAAACATAAATGGTTTTTCTTTCTTTCTTTCTTTTTTTTTTTTTTTTTATTTTTTTTTTAACAGTGATAAAAATGAAAAGAAATAGAAAATTTGTAATTAGAAATAGTGGTTAAATTAATGTTTTGTTCCTGGTATTTAAGTATCTAATTTTGTAAACATTAAAGATAATGGCCACAATAAATGTGTTTCATTTTCTTCAAGGTAAGACATACTTTTATTTAGAATAAATTATATTCAAATTTATACATTATAAAAATATAATTAATAAATTATCAATAATATCCTCAATACCATTTTAAAATATATACTATCCAAAATATTCTATTTTCGTATGAGGAATATTTATGGATATGTTTTAAGTACTTACATTTAAGGTACACAAAGATTAATAAATTCATTAATAATATTTGAGTATATGTTATTTCCATCTATTAAACATTAATATTTAGGATGGACTTTTAAAGATTGAAAAAATTAAAATACAGGATAAAATTTTCTCCTATGCAACAGGGATTTTAAACAGAAAACAATCATCATGTTAATATAAATAAAACTGCAATAATTAAATACAAATTTAAACTTTTATTATAATTAAAATCACTACAAGTGTAAATGAAAATTGAATGATGCAACTTAAAAATTGTTATATGCCTTGAAATCTCAAATTTGGGAATTAAAATGTGAATTTTGTATGTAAAGAAGTATTTTTTAAATATATAACATGTTCATTAAATTTGTAACAATTTTCAATTTAATGGATATGTAATATATTTAAAAATTCAAAATATATAAATATTTTCACATATTCTTAGAGATTATTTAGGCTTTTTTTTATTGAAATAATTAATGGATGAGGGTCTGTGTTCTTTAACATATTGTCTATGTTTGGTTAAATAATGGAATAACAATCTGTAGATTAGGTATTAGAAATTTAGTCCCATTTGTTTTTAAACATCGAGATCTACATTTTGTATTCTTTCCTTGTACATATTCTCCGCAAAGTTTAAAGATTATTAGATTTTTGTACTTTTTTACCTGCAATAAAGAAATGGTGTTCACTACTTATTATTTGATTGACGTTGATTAGATAGTTTGTTGCTTTAATGTTGTTATTTACAAATGATATTTAATCAACAACCTGCAATTTTAAGTGCCTTACAAAGCTGAAAACTTGGAAAATTTCTTCTTATATTAAGTTCAAATATGTTTACTTGGTAGATTAGTTATTAATACTAGTTTATATACTATTGCAATACCTTTTAATAGAATTCTAGTAAAAAAATATAAAAAAGGCTAATTTATTTGCTTTTTAATAGCTAATACAATTTTTCTAATACTTAAGATTTCTGAGCATCTTAATATTCATGAATCATTATGAAGAATTATTCATTATTTTAAAAATATATATTTTAAAATAATGAGTAATTTTTCATAACGGTTTAAAAAAATATTTTAAAATGTAATAAAATAATCTTAAAATTTTAAATAATTAGAAAAATGAATTCCCTCTAATATATTAAATGCTGATTGTTAAAAAGTTCGTAATTCGTTTATATTCATTATATAACAGTTTAAATATATATAAAAATGATAATGTTTTCCGTATATTTAAATTGTTATTCAACTTAAAGCAAATATTCAAATGTTACTTCAATTTATTTATTAAATCACAAAAAATAGTTAGGATATATATTATTATAATATTTTTTTCTAAATTTATCATCTATTTAAAAATAATGATTAAGTTCATTAAAAATATCCTCAAAACTCTTTAATTTATTCATATTGATAAAAATAGTTTTAAACTTATTATCAAATATATAAAATTTAAAATAGGTTGCTGTATTTTGAAATAAGTTCTGTGAATGATTAAAGTAATTGATTTTCCAAAAACCAACTTTTGATTCAAGTATTAATGAAAAAAATTGTAAACAGTAATTATTTATATTAAACGTATTCTGCGAAGATTTTAAACAAACATTTTAAATATAGAAATTATATATAGGTGTAACTTTTTGCTTTACTTTTTTCTTATTTAAAAGTCAATGATACATTTTGTAACAAATACATAAATTTTTGTCATGAGTTTGTGCAATATTAAAAAAAAATCCATTGGAACTATGGGTGTTATTTAAAACTTCCCTTCAAACAATTTGATTAATGATTTATTTGAATTTATTTCTTTTAAATTAAATATGATGCTTATACACTAGTTATAGAAAAACATCGATGCAAAATATTTAATTTACATGGTTTTGTTTCATATATAAATATTTCGAGTGTTAATGATAGCTTGCAAATTTCTAATACAAACTGTGTAAAGTATTGAGTATAATTTTTTTTAAAAAAATCACTTAAATCAACTGAATTAATATTACAATTTTCATTATTTTTTTTCAATTAATTCAGAACAAATTAATATTTTTAAATTAGGATGATGTGGAAGAAAATAAAAGCACCAAATGAAATTGAACTGGACATAATGCATTACTTCCAGTGGTTAAATGCTGTTATAATTACTAATCTGTAGAAACGTAATCCTTCGTAATTGAACAAAAATTTTATTTTAAGATAAATGCATTTTAGCTTAATTAATATATTTAGTATTTGTTGAAATTAAATCTCAAAAAAGTATTTTTTTAAATTCTTTTTCTAGATTTTCAACCGAAAATCCAAAATTTTGTTTTGAATTCTTATATTTCTTAAGTTGCAAAAGATTTAGTATTTTTGTTCTTGTTCAAGTGATTTCTAAAGGGAATGCGATATTATCTGAGATTTATTAGACAAGTGTTGAGTCAGCAATAATAGACATTATGCCCTGGAGAACATCATGTGTAACTTAATTAACCTTGATGCAGATTCGCAAAGACAGTGAAAAATAACCTCTAAAAGTTAGCAGATTCTTTTTTAAAGCTTTTACTATTATTAAATGATGTTAATACAGTTTGAAAATAATAAGACCGCCAGCAAATTTAATAAATGTTAACAGTTAAGACTTTAACAATGTTTAATTTCACAAAATTTTACAATGTAAAATTACTTCAATGGTAGTTTTAGAAAAATTATCGATTGTTTCACTCGTCTATAACATCAGAGAAATTTTTGTTTTGAAACGGATTTATATTTAGTTATATAATCATTGTTAATGTTTCGTTAATTAATATATCATAATTATTTTTCAAGGTTTTCATCATGCAATACGTATTAATAATTTTATAGATACTTTATAAAGATACTGAATATTATTTATTTTTTACATTGTAAAATAGATATAAATTTGGTATTTTTGTATATTGCTAGCCTGCACCTAATTGTTTTTATAAATACTCATTTTACAACAATCAAAGTGATGCATAAAATCTAGAAAATACCATTAAAGAGGAATTGAATTCTGGGAGTAAATCTGTGTATAAAATTAATAGAAATTTTCTAAAAGGTATGTATTTCTTGAATGCTATCAAATTAATTTTCATTTAACATTTTGTAAGAGTATTCTTAATCATAATTTGTGTTTCTATAATGATGCATATTATGATGAGAGTATTAGTTTCTATAATGATGATAGTATTTTTCATGTTCATGTTACTTCAAAATTAATTTTAATCTAAGTTTATTTATTTACCTGTATCAAAAAATTATAACTTACAATAATAATGAAATTTTTAACATTTTCTGATTCTAACAAGAATTAAATAAAAGAAATTTTCAACAGTGCCACAATTAAAATAATTTCCCTTCTAGTTATCTTAGAAAGAGTTTTCAAACGAAAGAGTAGAAAAAAACTTAACAAAAATTTCCTGTGAATAAATATGAAAGATTTATTATGAGCATTTTCATTTATATGCAGCTTAACTTCTAGACGATACGCAAATTCAGAAAAAAAATATTTTCATATAACTGATTAAAATTAATAAAATTTTCAAAACACTTTATTAAATGAAATAAATTTCTGAAACGTTTTTTCTTTAATTTTAAAATATTTTTACTAAAAGCCGAGCTAAGCTTTTATTAAAAATATTCTTTATTCTTTTGGTTTGTCCGGCTTATGAAGCTTTAAATGAGAAGCGAAAAACAAAACAATCTAAATTAATTTTATTATCATGAAGAACAGTTTGTTCGGTGAGAACCAATGGAATAAAAATCAATTTGGCATACAGATTACGGTTTGTACAATATTTATATACTATTATCATTAATTATTCAAGCAATCCTTGCTGTCACAAAACATTATAGCTTAAAACTCAATGCAATGTTTTAGTTAATGGAAAATGTACTCCGACCTGGCCCAGCATATACTTTCGGGGAACGCAATATTTTTAGAAACTAAATTTGTATCATTTGTAAACTTTAAATTGTTGAGCTCGGAATCAGACAGATGAGAAGCAAGTTCAAAATAATTAATTGATCTACTTAGAGTAATTTCTTCAATTCGTGAATGGGGAATTGGTGACAAGGTTTCCTTTTCCAGATACATTAAAAATAGTAGTAAACTTACTTATATACTGAAAATGTTTTTAAGAGTGAGGATTCATCAGCTTTTTGCTGAAAAGCAAAAGTTAACGGTTTATGATCAGTATCTACTACAAATTCTCTTCCTTTTAGCATATGAGTGAAGCACCGTATGGCACAGTGGACTGCGAGAATTTCTCTATCATATGTACTGTATTTTCTTTCTGTAAGAGTAACTTTTCGAGTTAAGAATGCCAGAGATTCGCGAGATAAATTTTGTAACTGTTGAAGGGCTACGTCGATGCCGAAATAGGAAGCGTCAATGTGCAAACATAATTTTGCATTAAGTTTGGGATTTGCAAGAGTCGCCATGTTTGCAAAGGCTTTTTTGCAAGTTTCGAAAGCGGATATAGCTTCAGATGAAAAAATAATTGGTGTAGGATACTTCATTTATTAGCAAGTAAGGAATTAAGAAGAAATTGTTTATCCGAAACGTTATCCACAAAACATTGATAGAAATTGAACATCGTAAAAAATCTGCGTAGTTCCGATACTGTTTTAGGACTGGGAAAATCGATAATTGGGGACACTTTAGTAGATGACAGAGCAATTCCATCGGCGGATACCTCAAAATCTACGAATGTCAGTATTGAATTTACAAAAACGCATTTTTTCTTATCAAAGACAATACCGTATTCATTAAAAATTTTCAAAATTTTCTTCAAATGAGTTAAGTGTCCCAAGCTTTCAAATGCAATTAAGAAGTAGTCAAGGTACCCACAACAAAAATATAAACCTCTTAATATGACATGCATGGAACGTTGGAAATTCGGTCCAACGTTTCATGGACGAACTTTTTATTTACCGAAATGATGTTCAATCTGTGCAAAGAGGCACAGATTGTACATTATTTTAGTAAATTCAAATAAGCTAGATGGGGTAATGGCGTTTTTTTAAACTTCAGATTCACTTACGGGAATCAGATAAGCTCGAACGACTTGACCATGGGCTATTTGAAGATCTACACAAGCCGATTTTTAACATATATTCAAATTCTTTTTTTAGAGGTGATGAGCTTATCTTTTGGTAAAGGTCTAGTTTTTCCAAAAAAACAAGTGGGCATGTAGTTTCAATGTGATGCTCAATACCATGAATTTGCGTTGAGAAATTCAAGTTATTTAGTATATATTTTTGGGTACAGGGATAAAAGTTTTCAATAAATTTCTTCCTCTGCAACAGTTGTTAAAATCATGTTTCAATCATGAAACACTGTTCCTAATAAAATAAATAATTATTGTTCTTTTGTTAAGAATGATTATGTTATATTGTGCTGAAATTTCAACAATAATATAAATACGTTATATTAAATAATTTTCCACTCACTCTATAGTTTTTAAATATTATTAGTTGACTATAGTAAGAATTGTTCAATAAATATATGGAATACATCATTATATAAATTACGCCTTTAGGTATCTTATTTTTATATATATATTATTTGTTAGAAGTTTACTCTCAATATTTAATATATTTTAAATTTTGAAATGTCAGTTGGAAGAAGAATACTTCTTGTTAATAATTTACTTGATATGTAATACAGACATTATGATTAACATTTCCTATTACTAATTCTTACTTATTATTGAAATTTATGGATTATTATATTTAAATTTATTATAATCTTTTCTTATTAGAGTAAAAATATGGTTTTTTTTAAATTTATGTTTTTATATACAATTGATTCTAAAGAAAGTTATTTCAAATCAGTAGTCTTAATAAATTTTTTAATATTTTTAATAAACTAATAAATCTAGAAATAATACTTTTGCATCAATATGATCACTAATTCCATTAAATTTCTTCCCTTTTATTAAATTAATATTTGCCAAGTTAAAAGCATGTATTAAATTTTACTTTCTGTAATAAGTAGAAATATATCTTTTGTAAAGCATACAGATATTTTAACAATTGCAAAACTATTACATTTTTCTCATCGGTGCTCATTACATATTTCTTTTTGTGTAAAAAGACTTCACTTATTTTTCCTTTAAATATCTTAAGATGAAAGATTTATCTTAATGCAAGTTAATAGAACCTATAATATAACAAGTAGTATTCAACTTCGCAGCAGAAATAAAACTAGATAGCTAAACTGCTTTCCTTTAGGGAGAATGTACTTTGGGATGGAATTGCATCACATTTAAAGAGAGTGAATCAAGCTTACAAAGCTTATACTCTTTTCTTACTTGCAATCTAGAAACCCTAATAGGTTTGCTATTTTTGTAGGATGAGTTATCTGAAGACAAAAAGTTTTAGGAAGATTAATAGTATTATTCTTTGAAGTAGAGCATTGTGGTTCACCCAAAGCAAAATGTAAAAAATAAAAGGAAGTAACTTATGTTATTTATAATATGCTATTAAAACAGTATGCATTTTGTAAAGATATAATTAATTTTGTTTGAATTCATTCTGTGATTTTAAAATGAATATATTTTAAAATCATTTGTATTTAATGTTTTTAATGTAACATTAAATGTGAATTACTTATCTTTATCTCTTTAATTTTAGTAACAAATTATGGTATTTAAAATAGTTATTTGTTATAACCATATAACGTTTATTTATCATACAATTTTTTCTTACGTTAAATTAAGTCATTAAGCAATTTTTAATTATAAAGCAATTTAATGATTTTGCTTTTTCGTTTTTCATACAATTTCTTTAAAGAAATAATTTTTAGTTAACGAAAAGAAAATGTATCTGTAAAATAAAATATTTCTTTGAAAGGGTTATAAGTATGCTCATCATATGCTTACAGTTTTATTAAAATTTATTTTATTTTGTTTCTACTATGTAATTGTTATTAATGTAATAAGGACTTTTAAAATCTTAAAAATTTATGAATTATAAAGAAATTTGCAAAAGTAAAAATGTTGAGTAAGTTACGAAATATGATTTAAATATTAAATTACACATATACAAATCCGTATAAATTTATCAAGTTATTTCTTTATCAAGTACTAACAGTTGTATTGATGATAGTTTTTCTTATAATTATTTAGTCTTTTGAATGATGTATTGTTGAAACATTACTATGTACAGTGACTTTATAAAACCATATGGTTGTTATGAGCTTTTACAAATTTATTAATGTTCTTCAAATTAATAGGCTTTGTTGACTTATATGGAAATACATATTGTCAATTTTCTTGCTCCGCGTGAAACAACTTAATGTTTTGCAGTTTTAAATAAAGGGGTAGATAGAAATAAATTCAAAAACTGACACACTAAAATGAATGTGGGCTTCATGATTTAATACAATTGCCTTATTTTATTACAACAGATTTCTGTAGACGAAGTTGCAAAGCTAACAGTGTCTTTATGAATAGTGAATAAATAAAAAAAATGAAACTAAGTATCTTTTTTTAATTTTGGAAGAAATGACTTGTTAACAATAGTTTTTTACCAATTGAAACTCTTTTATTTATTTTGGAATTTATATATTTATTATTTGTTTTATTTCCCGTGATATTAAAAAAAATCCTCTCGTCATCACAAATCTACCACTTGTATACTCTGAATGGCTTTTATATTCTCAGAAATATTGCTTCTATCTA
The DNA here is from genome assembly GCA_026290005.1 of Latrodectus geometricus. Lineage (NCBI taxonomy): Eukaryota > Metazoa > Arthropoda > Arachnida > Araneae > Theridiidae > Latrodectus > Latrodectus geometricus. Next base: position 173,317 of record JAPDSC010163309.1, read on the forward strand.
CTGGATAAATATCAAATTTTTTTCTCTTTATCATAAAAAATAATACATTCCAAGCCATATAAAAACTTTATATTTTATAGAAAAATATTTTTTTCAAGTATAGTATCAGGTGATGGCCTCTTTAGACGAAGACCTCAAATTTAGTTTATGCGCTTCAGCATTCTTGTTTTACTTAATTTTCCTAAAAGCAACATTTGAATTTGATCTTTACGTGAGCTATATTGATATACTTATGATAAATTTAAATATTGGTGGTATTTAATTAGTAGTTCTGTTTAATTAGAGTTGATAATTTATTTTTTCTATCAAATTGCTTATAATTATCACAAAACATTTATTCATTTAAGCTTTATTGAAAACAGATTTAAATCACTTAAGGATTTTGATTTTTCTTCTGTCAAATTTTCCAGAATGTTTTAATAAAATTTAGTAGGACATCAGTAATTACCTCCAAATCTATAATTTTGCATGTGTTTTTGTAATTTAAATGTCTCTATTCACTATTACAAAAGAGTATTATCTATAAAATTTGCAGGCGAATTATATAAAGATGTTAATAACAGATATAAAATAAGCAATTAAAAATAATTTTGATTTGAAAAAAGTATGATTTAGACCATATCACAAAATCTTTAAAGACTAAAATCAAAAGAAGTTACGAAAAATCTAATAAATTATAAAAAGTAAATGCCAAAAAAAATTGTAGAATGCAAGCGTCAAGAAGAAATTGAAGAAAATAGACGAACAGAAAAATCAAAAATAGCAAGAGTCAAAAAGCAACCAATATAATAAAAAGTGAGAGACCGTTTGAATTACACAAATTAAGTATTAGTTTAAAACTATTGGATTGTTTATCATAAATAAAAGTGTTAGTGGTATGCTATCATAATTAATATTAAATCTGCATCAATAGAGTCAAAAGCTTAACACGTATGAAAATGATATAGCTTTTATTTTACTATGTTTAGACATTGCCTAAAAAGCAGATAAAAGTAAATATTTCTGGGATAATCATTTTCTTGGATTACTGCATATGACGTTACTCAAATAATCACCAAATAAATAGATTAACTTACAAATCATTTTAAGGGAGCTAAACAAATTTTATAATAGCTATACAAATTCACACTAAAAAGTTTCGCAAAATATTTTTAAGCATAAAAAACTATGGAAATGAAGGACTGTTTTTGTATATGAAATAAAATGTTTATTTAATGATTGCATAATTTGGACTTAGGGTAAAAAGTTTCAGGAAGTTGCGTGACATTTTTGTAGCAGATTAGATAAATAGTAAAATGTCTTAAGAAATAAAAGTTTATTTTTTGATATTTTTTTAATTTATTAAAGCAAAGGGTTTATTAAAAACTGATTTATTGTGATATCTCAAAATCAAACTTCACGAGCAAACAAGCACGTTTGGAAGCATTTTTCAAATAACAGACATTTTTTATTGTTAATTCAAATATCATGAACAATAAAAAAGAAAACATCACACCGAATCTACAATTGCAACAATTTCTGGTATATTTCTAATGGAACCAGTTACCAAAACCAATTAAAATATATGTACAAGGTCAACTATTATAACTCGTTTATCTATTTATCTATTTCTGTATCTATTTATCTATTTCTGTGTATTCAAGTTTATCTATTTCGCATGGCAAAAATACTCTGAAGAGAATATTTTGATACTTGAAATAAGCAGTACTTAATAATTTTAGTGAATACAAAATTAATTAATTCATGTAGTTCAAATTTCATATAAATATCATTTACAGAGAAACACGAATTAAAGTTTGAAATTGTTGTCAAAGCATTATACGGTTTTGTTAAGGAAAAGTCATAAAAAGTGAAATAAAGAATTAAATCTGGTTATTGAAGTGGATACAATAAAAGTCTGAAGAGAAAGTATTTAAGTTGTTCCTGATAATAAATCGCAAGTTGATTTTATTATCAACAGCTATATTACCTTTATGTAAACTATTCATGGTTATAAATCATTTGATATAATATTTCTTTGCATAGAACATTTAATTTCAGTGTAAAATTATATATTTGACCTGAAATCTCATTTTAAAAATACTAACGTATGTTATGAAATACATTGTAAAATAATAGTACATATCAAATGAGTATTTTTAAAATAATAATATATTATTGTATTTTCTTTTTTGGTAATTAAATGTAACATGAAAAAATAATATTTTATTTACCAGTAGTACATATATTATTTTTTAATATTCAATTTGTGTATGTAATAAAGTGACTACAATTTCTGGAATAAGTGTCTACACTTATTTATACAATGCAATTATGCAAATGAATTTTTATTTTATTTTTCTAGCAGCATATTCCTTTCTAATTAATTAATATTTCTATTCACACTACAAGAAAAGCGAAATACTTTCACAAATTATTCTTACATCTTTTTTCTATTATTAACAAAAAATACTAATGATATCAGTCCTTCTTTTGGAAAAAAACAAAAAGCTAAATACTAATGAAATAGCTGCATTTTAGCCATTTCAGCATCTTACATAGTTTCTGAGTATGTTGGAAGGCTTAATAGTTTAATTACATCAGAAATGCTTCCTTCTGAGAAGTTATCACATTTATGAGCTGGAAACCACTTTTATGAATCAAACATTTTTTTATCAATTAGTTAATGAAATTCTAAAATATAGTCATATATAAGTATTTACAAAAAACAAAAAAATATAGCAAAATAATTTTGCAATCCTTTATTTAAATTCAATTCCATGCATGCTATTTAGTTTAATTAACAAGTATATCATCTTTGTCTCGATAACAAAATAATCGAAAATATTATTTTTCATATATATTGCATTTATTTAAAACAACACTTATCTTGTTCAAATAAATTTGGTTAATATTGTCATTAATGAAATATCCAAATATCTTCATCAAAGTAATTAACAAAGATAAACATTTATAAAAGTGAAAAACAATTTACTATATGCAACATTCGTTTTATTAAAAAGTTATATTAATTTTCTATAGTTCTATTTAATTTCACTAAGTTTTAATATATACCCTCATATTTGGTGATTTTAATCTTGTATCTGATATTTATGGAATATGGTTGCAAATGCCTGGTTTAAAATTGTTCAATCTCCGATCACTTAATGATCATATTTCATTTTCAATATCCGAAATCAAAACAAATAGTCTAAAGATAATTTTTGAAACTAATAATTATACTACATATTGATGTAAGAAAATGTGGCAGATTTAAAAAAAATTGCATTTGAATTTGTATTTTTGAGGGTGATTTGTATTTTTAATCGTTCTTGTTTTAATGAAATTTAATCTCAAAAGTTGAAACTAAATTATTTAACTAAACATTACATCTATAGCATTAATAAATTAAGTTATAAAACTAGTTAAGGAAATTTCAACTGATAAATAATTTTGATATTGTAACTTTTTCAAAAGTAAATTTAATACATTTACGAAAAGTCTTAATTAGAAAAATTATAAAGAGACCGATAGTTCCAAAATTAATATTGAAATTATGTAAATAGTTATGTAAAATGAATATTTCAAATTAAAATAAGCAGCGATTGGTTTATTATACATAAAACAAAAAATTATAAAAACTTAAAAATGTACTTTAATATGCATAACTTATATCAAAATAAATGTTTTGTTTTCAATGTGTATTTACACTATCTTAATAGTATTTTTTTGAAAGAATACATTTAAGAATACATTTTTTAAAAAAGTATTGACATATAGTTAAAAAAATCTCAATATATTTGCATATTAAATGTTTACTTTTTATCAACAATAAGTAGCAAATAATATTTTTTATGAATGTGGGAGGCTCCTTATATAAAGCCAGAAGCATATTGATAAAAAATATTAACATTCATAAATCTGTCTTAAAATTTATTATTAAATTAATTAAATTTATTACATCAATTAATATTTATATGTAAAAATAATGTAATCTGACTCTTAATCTGAATTTCTTATTTAAATTCTGAAAGCTAATATTTGGAATAATGACTAAAAAATAGTTTAATTAAACTCTATGAAATGTATTATGGAGACCATATTAGGTGTCCTTAATAGGTTTTCCATGGAAATTAAAATGCTTTTAGAATTTAAATACTTAATTGATATTAAAGTAAAGAAAGAACTGATTTTCTTTCTATGGAAATGACAAGAGCATTTGAGGAAAATAAATAAAAATATTTAACTTTAAAAATCTAAAAGCCATTAAATAAACAAGTATTTCACATCTAGACTAATTTAGAGGCACTTAAATAATAAATATTCTAAGCGCTAAATAAATTATGGGTATAAAAACTATGAATTAAAAACTTAATGGCGAGACAGAATTTATATATATTAGGTTGGTTAATTTTATTGTGGTAAATCAAATTTATCCTGTAAAGAATTCGTTCAAAAACTCAATTTTTATATGCTCATTTTCGAATAGCCCTCTTGAAAAAAAATACACCACTATGAAAATATATAATTTGAATATAAAAATAAAACAAATTATTCTCAGATGTTATCTTTTTATTGCAATCATCCTTAATTTAAAAATCATAAATTTTTTCTCAAATATATTTATTATAGTTAAAATAAAGAAATTTCATTTTTAAATGAAAATTCATTATTCGTCAGCATAATCAGAGTCAACAATTATTCTAGGTATACATATGAAACCAGCAATTATAAATATTTACAGTAATAGACAAAAATTGCTGTTAACAAAAAAAAAGACATGTAAATTTTCAAAAATTTGCAAAAATATGAAGAATGATTGAAAAAATATGTTTAACTAAACAAAAAAATGTTTGAGTAATTGATAATAAGCACTGAATTTAAATTAAATAATTACATGTTTTTTAATTTGTAATTATTAAATTCTTGAGATGAATTTTTGACAGAATTTTAAAATTCTTGTGATTTTATCTTTCCCAAAAGACATGAATACATGCACGAATGTAATATTGTAACATAATTTTAACTATCAAGACTGTAGTAGTTTTTGTCTCAAGAAATGATGTACAAAATATTACACGTCTGATATTGAAAAGAATAAATATTTTTTTTAAATTAATTAAACAAGAGTGGAGGAACATGAATGTTATAATAAAGAAAATAGAGCAAAATAATGGTTATAGATTTGTTTAGTTTTATCACTATTTCAAGTTTAAGTATTTTAAGTAATCACTAATTTTAAGTAATCATTAATTTAATTAAGTTTCGAATGATTTCAATAAGATTGTAAGAACGAGTAGACATTTATTAATACTTTATTACAGCTTTCATGAGATGATAATTAATATTAAAGCGAATGCCACAACCAGTTATTCATTGCTGGTAAAGCAAAATTGTTTTGAATCTTTGGATTTTAACTATCTACAGGAAAAAAGTACCTAAACAATGTAAAAAGTAACTAAATAATTAAAAAAGTAACTAACTAAACTATGTTAGGTTTCCAAATTTATCTGAGTATGTGTTTTTTCTGTCTCTAGAATATAATCCTCTTTTTGATTTCCACCTTAAATTTATTATTTTTATCCATGAAAACGAAAATATCTGATTCTTTTCCATACTTCAATATATAGATTCAATATCCAGTAAAATTACAAAAACAGTTAATTTTATGTCATGTCATGTAATTTTAAGCCAATCAAAAATATTATTCAATACAACTTAAAAATATAAATTAATTTATAAAGAATCTGTATTTTAACAATTATTTAAATTCTTCTTTTCTATTCTTTGATTTCAAGAAGTTCACTTTATTCAATTACTGAAAAGCTGAAAATATTCTTTTCCTACATGCATAAAATTTTGCAAATTTATATATTTCTTATTTTCTTTTAATCCATTTGGTACAAATTAACTATTTTTTAACATAACACGTTTAAGGATAATTTGCTTTTAAGTTACAATAATTTAATTTAAAAATCTATCTTCAAATTAAAATCAAACTACTTTAGAAGATAAATTTAATATTATTTTTAAACTATATTTCATTAAACGTACCTTCAAAATCATCTTTTATGAAGAAATATAAGTTAGTACTTTGTAAATTCTCATTTTCTTTGATTTTGAAATTCTATTTCTACATTTCTTTGAATATATATTTGTGTTTAATACAATATATTTAATTTTCAGTCTTCACTTAATCACTTACTTACAGTTTTATTCATTGACTTAGGTTTTTGAAGTATATTTCAAACTGTCTATTTTTATTTATTCTCCTAATAGTTTACTAATATTAAAATATCATTTATGAATAATGTGACTATTACGCTTTTGATTTTCATTTTGCTTATCATTATAATAACGTTTCTTGAACTTTATTCATTTTCAAAAAAAAATGTAAGCAAAACAATTTATTTCAACCAATATCTGATATTTGTTTTGTTCTGATTACTATATTTTAAGTTCAAGTTGCAAAATTTCATGTCGGAAGAATAACTAAATAAATAAAGACTTCATACTCTCTTGAATCCATGACTCATAAAAGAAAAAGTTTAAAGTAATTTAAATAATTTATTAAAGTTTTACTTTTATAAATTATTCAAATTTATTAAAGTAAAAATTAAATAAATTTGAATTTTATTTGTGCTTATTTTAAGCGCTTATTTTAAATTTTGTCTTTTCTATTTCTGCTTATTTTAAGATTCTCATAATGATTATCTCATTTGAATGCATATTCTCCAAACAGAAGAAAAATATTATTGTTAGTGATTCAAAACAAAATAATTTAAATGTCAGAAACTCCTGTGTTCCTGTGTCTTGAGCGGCTACCAGGCGCATCGGCAGGTGGTGGATAGCCGAACACCCTGTAGCGATCACAGGACGAACTCTGAATAACAAATAGGAGGTCGCGAACCAACTTCCGTAACCCAGGTGTTATGCGATCCGTGTCTTGGGTGAATAGCTTTGCGGTTAAAGTGTCTTAACGGAGCCTCTAGTGCGACTGGCGAACCTCTAGAGTATTTTGCCTTACCCAGCATCTCAGGCAGTACTGGGTGGACCTGTTTTGTTCCTGAGCTTTTCTTTTGAGTTAATTTATGGCTGATAAAGACAAAACTTTAACTCATATCACTGCTAATGCAGGTAAAAAACCCGAAGTAGGCCATTCTGTTGAAGAAATGGATACTAAGGGAAAACCAAATGAAGGGAAGATATGGACCCTTCTTCAAAAGAGGTAGAAATGGCCTCTACACGATCAACATCCCATAAGGGGCAGGAAGTCATTAGTAGCATGATTGCCTCCATGGAGGGTTTTAAACTCAAAAAGAGACTTTCTGGAGCACAAAGAAAGAAATTCATGGAAGAGAAAAAAATCGCTGAGGGCACTTGGGTAGAAAATCCCAAGCAAAAACAACAAGGCGAGAAAAGATCATGTCTAAGGATGGTACAAGACACTGCCCCTAAGACAGTCAAAAAAGGACCTGAAGGTACTACCTATAAGGAGACTTTGATGGCGGTCAAAATGGCGGTGATTCTTGAGGGACATCCTTCAAAGCGGTTATCAGATGAACAGGCTTCAGACCTGGAGTTGTTGATAACCAACAAAATCACAAGAAATGATAAGGGCTTCACCCCCACTTTTCTGTCTTGCAGACTAGATATTAGGGTACTTATTATCAATTGTTCAGATCTGGAGAGCTCTAAGTGGCTGGAACAGACATAGACTGTCAATGAAATAAACCCCTGGCAGGAGCAAACTCTTTTGGTGGGTGAGGCAAGGAAACTTGTCAGAACCACTAAAATCATTACTAAACTGCCAAAAGTCTGCAGCAAACTGGAGCCCAAAGAGCTCTTGAGGAAAATCGAGGCACAAAATGTTGGGCTTACCTCTACCGACTGGAATATACTCCATCGGATGAATGAACCATCAGGACAGACCATCGTCTTTAGCGTGCCTGAAATGGATGTGGCTACACTAGGGAGAAGGGGATATAAATTTTATATTGGACTTCACCAAGTTCAAGCCAAAGTCCTTGACAAACCTTCAAAAACTGATGGGGGTGAAGGTTCTTCAATCCAACATCCACCACAGTAGAAGTGGCACCACAAACCTCGCTAAGAATTTTCTTGGTGAGGATTTTCACCTGGCCCTGATTCAAGAACCCTGACTTGTCAGGGGTAGAGTCAGTGGCCTTAAAGGAACAAAAAGTAAGCTCATTTATGATCTTAACAGTGAAGCTAGAGCCTGCATCCTTATAGATAAAGATATTGAGGTTTTACCTCTAACCGAGTTTATTCATAGGGACCTAACAGCAGTGAAAGTCAGACTCAACATAGAGGGAAAAGATAGAGAAATTGTTTTTGGCTCTGTCTACTTACCTATGAAGAGAAGGCTCCACCTGATCCAACACTGCACAAACTCTTGCAGTTTTGTGCAGAACACAAATTGCAAGCAGTCCTTGGGCTAGACTGCAACTCTCATCATATCGTCTGGGGCAGCACAGACACGAACAAAAGAGGTGAGTGTCTTTTGGAATTTATTCTTATCTATGGTTTGGATATTTTAAACAGAGGCAACTATCCGACTTTTATAACTTCTAATCGATCTGAAGTAATCGACATAACTTTAGCAACATAGGCTATTAGTAAAAATATCACGAAATGGAAAGTTGATGGGAAACCATCAGGTTCAGACCATCAAAACATCCACTTCGAAATAAACTCCAGTATAAATATTGACCGCCGCTTCAGGGACCCCATGAGGACCAATTGGAAGAATATCCAAAAGGATATCATGGGGCTAACTGAACTGGGAGGAAATTATATTAGAGACAACTATGATCCAGAAGTCACAGCAGAAACTCTGCAGATTGAAATTCTAGGCTCATACAATAAAAATTGCCCAATGCGTACCAAAAGAGCAAATCCACAGTGTCCTTGGTGGAATAACTCTTTGGAAACTGAAAGGGCAAATGTTAGAAAACTTTTTGACAAAGCAAAGAATGGGACAACTACAAGAGATCACTCACTAACTATAACAAAAATGTTAGGAAAAGCAAACAAGAATCCTGGAGAAAGTTCTGTGAAGAGGTGAATTCAATCTCTGAAAGAGCTAGACTCCAAAGAATCCTTAAAAGGGATGAATCTATAATGGTTGGAACCTTAAAGGATGAGGATGGCAAATTTGCTAGTACCGGAAAGGAAGTAATGGAAGTTATGGCCAAAACTCAATTTCCAGGAGCCATTGATATTGATAGCAAAGAAGGACAGCATTTCATTGGTTCTGTAAAAAGAATTCAAAGAAATCGATGGACCTTTGCTAAGAGCATTATCAATCATGATAAAGTCAGGTGGGCTATTTCCACCTTCAAACCTCTCAAGAGTCCTGGACCTGACGGAATCATGCCTGTAATGATCCAGAAGGCAGGGATCTTATAATCCCTGTGCTAACTAGAATATAAAGAGCTAGCTTAGAACTGGGATGTGTTCCAAAGCTATGGCAAAAGACTAGGATTGTTTTCAATCCTAAACATGGAAAAAACTATGACCAGGTTAAGTCTTTTAGGCCAATAAGTTTATCTTCATTCTTTCTCAAAATTATGGAGAAAATTATTGATAGGCACATCAGAGTTTACCTGGGTAGTAATAGTCCCTTGCATAATCTACAGTTTGCTTACCAACCTGGCAAATCTAGAGAGACAGCGTTACACAAGCTTGAATCTAAGATTGAGGACACCCTGGAGAGAAAGGAAATTGCCTTAGCCACTTTCCTAGATATCCAAAGTGCATTTGATAACACCTCTCATCTATCCATCCTTAATGCCTTAGGGGATACAGGGATTGACCATGCAATTTGTTCATGGACTAGGACCCTGCTTTCGGATAGAACTATACAAATGAAAATCTTCAATGAGACACTTGAAAAGAAGACAGCCAGAGGCTGTCCACAAGAAGGTGTATTATCACCATTATTTTGGAATCTGGTTGTAAATAGCCTATTAAAACATCTTAATTCTATAGGTTACTATACCCAGGGCTATGCTGATGATATTGTCATACTCATCCTTGGTGAAGACTTTAACATAATTTGTCAACTAATGCAAAATGCTCTAAGTTATGTAGGCAAATGGTGTTAAGGAAAAGAATCTGGACAAAAATCCACAGAAGACCAACCTTATACCATTCACAAGAAAAATAAAAAGGGAGGGATTCTTTATCCCAAAACTGTTTGAGGTTGAAATCAACGTTGCTTCTGAGGGGAAATTTCTGGGCTTAATTCTAGAGCAAAAACTCACCTGGAATAAACATGTTGACTACAAAATCAATCAGGCAAAAAAATGCATTATGACATGCAGATGCATGCTTGGTAAAAACTGGGGTCTACAGCCAAAAATGATGTTTTGGATGTACACAGCAATTGTCAGGCCAACTTTTACATATGCATCTGTGATATGGTGGTGTAAGGTGGAACAGAAAACTGTGAAGGACAAGCTAGGAAGTCTGAAAAGAATGGCCTGCTTTTGTATCACAGGTGCAATGTCCACACTACCTACCAGAGCACTAGAGGCAATTCTGGACCTGACTCCACTAGATATCTTCATATGCAGCGATGCCAGAATAACTGCATATAGAATGAAATTGCAAAATCAGTGGTGTGATAAGCACTCTTCTGGAGGTCATACTACTATTACCAAAAAAATCAATCACCCAACTCTCCAAATGCCTTCAGACAGCATGGAAAAAACATACGTGTTTGAAAGACCATTCGAGGTAGTTTTTACTACCAGAGAAGAATGGAAAAACAGCACGATTGAAATAAAAAGCAATGATCTTATCTGGTTTACTGATGGATCAAAAAAAGACAAACTCTCAGGACTGGGGGTCTGTGGCGTGGCACCAAGATTCAGTCTTTATAAAGGGCTTGGGGAACATGCCACTGTCTTTCAGGCGAAGGTTATTGCTATTCCCAACTGTCTGCAGATAAATTTAAAGAAGGGCTACCAAGGTAAGCGTATTCTTATTTTCAACGACAATCAAGCTGCATTGATGGCTCTCTACTCATTCCAAATAAAATCAAAAATTGTAATGGAATGTAAAAATCTCCTTAAGGAACTGGCAAATGGGAATAAAATTATTCTTATTTGGGTTCCAGGGCATATAGGAATAGAAGGTAATGAAAGAGCTGATGAACTTGCAAAACAGGGATCCTCTTCCAATCCAATAGGAATGGAACCCTTTTTTGGGATCAACATGAAGACTACAAGAAAGGCCATTCAAAAATGGGAAAAACAGGAGATGAACAAAGATTGGCGTGACTCTCCTGGATAGAAACATGTAAAAAGCATGACTTAGACTCCCAAGATTGAAGACTCAAGCAATTGTAGGCTTCATTACTGGGCACTATCATTTCAGGAAACACCTTCATACAATGGGACTTTTTAAACAGGAACCAATTTGTAGGAAATGCCACGCAGGGGTGGAATCAGCTCATCATATCCTATATGAGTGTGATGCTCTTGCCCTTACAAGATTCACTACTCTAGGTAATCCATATCCTAAAGAGTTACACCTATATCCATTGAAGGCCTATCAGACTTTATAAACAAAGTAGGTGACCGAAGACAATAGAACTACAAAAAAATTGGGCTTGGAGCATGGTACAAAATGCAACAATGCAGAGTTTCTACATATCTGACAAGCTCAAGAAGAAGAAGAAGAACTCCTGTATTAATAAGTAAATCACAATTTTAATTTAGTAGAGATAATGTACATTTTCTCATCAATTATTTTTATTTTAAAATGGCACTCAAAGATTTAAAATTGTGGAAAAGTAAATAACTATCAAATTATTTTAATTACAATTTTGTGTCTTAGGGAAAAATAATTAAATACTTAATTTAACTTTAGCATCTTTACTTCTTTGGTAACGTTATAAATTAATAATTTTTAGGAAAATACTTTTGTATTACTTAAACATGAAAATCTGTATGTTCATCAAAAATATTTATTTACCTCTTTACAAACTATTGTTATAAATAAGAAACGAAGATATTTTTTAAGAATGACAGCATGGCATGGTTTTTCAAATTTCAGTTACGAAATAATTTCATATAAAATTTTAATAATTATGCCTTCTCAATTTATTGAGATTGAAAAACACTAAAAAGAATTATACGTAAAATGCTTTATATCTTCTAATGTATATACTAGAATTAAAACTTTATCGACATAAAACAGCATTTTGGTCAAAATAACATTAAGCATATTGCTTCATTAATGTAAATGCATAATAAATAAAGTTTATTAGTAAAAACAAATCTGTCATTGATATTTATTTTTAAAAAGATTATCCACCTAGGAAATTCATGCGGAATGCTAAATAGTATAAAAATATTTTCAAATGGAAAATACCACTGCTCTTAAAAAGATATACAATTGAAACTTTATTTTTATATTGTATTTACTTCATATTTAGTTTTTTCAATGCATATGCAATTATCTATATTTATTTTGAAATTTAATTAATAAGTTGGGTAAAACCTAAATCGAAATCACAAACAAAATATCATTGCATTTCAAAAGAGAATATCAAAGCTCTTAAATAGATATACAATATAAAAGCTTTATTTTTATATTGTATTTACTTTATGTTTAGTTTTTTTTTAATGCATATGCAATTATCTACATTTATGTTATTATTTATTTAATAAATTGTATAAAATGTAATGCGAAATTACAATTCAAATATACGAGATTAAAAATGAAGGTTTTATCCATTTCGCACCTCGATAAACTAAGAAGAATAAATGCATGCTTTTAATTTAGTATATTAAAATACTTAGATTCACTGAATTAATTTACTTTATTTTTGGGAAATGTGTGTTTCCAAAATCTATTTCTATTATTTTTTTCTCTAATTATAAAGAAATAAATTAAACTAAATTATGTGCTTTTCAAAGGGATAATAATAATTATCCTATGCATATATATCTACTTAATAAAATAAGTTTGTGTAATTCTGGAAATTACAGCTTGAATAAATGGAGTTTCACTCGTTTTAATTTGGTTAAGACTTAATGAGTAAACTGAGTATAAAATGATATGATAAGAGAATGAAGGAAACTGAAATTAAATCCTTTATTTATCGTAACTCATTCTGTTAATGATGAACATTAAATAAATTGATGTATTAAAAGTGTTTAAAGTGTTATTACCAATTCATTTTTTATTCGAATCCTTTTTATGTAAAAAAAAGATATTCACTTCACAAGTGTGCTTTTGTAATTACAGGCAATATCACCAAATAATGAATAATTATATAATAGCATTTTTATAAACATTGATGATCCAAAAGTATTGAATAAACTTCTTTTTAAAAACATATAAGCCTTACCCATTTAATAACCATATACTTAATCAGTTTTGATAGTAAATATCGCATAATTTTAATTTCTTTAACGAATATTGTTTGAAAATAATATATGGCAATATTTCTAAGTAGTGGCTCTTAAAAAATATGTGCGAGAAAATATTTATAAGCAATGTTAATAAGTCAAATAATTATCTTTAACATTTTAAAATTTAAATCAAAGAATTTGTATAACTTTTATTCAAGTTTTAGGAATGTAAATTGTTGTTAATTGAATGATTGTAAAAAAAAAATTTTCTAACTCTTTTATATTGCCTATTCTAAAATATATTTATCTTATATTTATTGAAAGTTTTTCTCTATAAAAGACACTTACGATGATTAAGTTTCTTGAATGCTTTCTATTTAAATAATTTTGTATTTGTTTTAAAATTATTTATGTTGTCAATTACTTAATTTACAGTTACTTTAATTACTTAATTGTTTCTTTGTTATTACTTTTACAAAAATTAAGAGATAAAGACACACAAAAATTAAAAAATTAATATAATAATTCCCAAAATTCAGGAATTTTGTATAAGTAACTTTTGTATATATATATATATATATATATATATATATATATACTTTTAATGAATAAAGAATCATTAAAATGAGAAAAATAGAAAAAGTATTAAAATTTAATTATAATTTAGATAACGATTTAAAAACAAAACTGTTATAGGTAAGTGTCCAGTTTCATTAGGAGGTTTTGACAACAACATTGCAACATAGGTATCCGTTTTTTTTTTTTTTTTTTTTTTTTTTTTTTTTTTTTTTTTTTTTTTGCTTGTGGTAGATGACTAACGTCAAAAATTATCCTTTCAAAAACCAAAACCATAATACATGTGCAAATATATTTAGCAAGTAGAATGTTGAAATAATCCAAACATTGCAATTATTAAACTACAGAAGAGTGACTCCAGCTTTGAATATTTTATAAGATGTTACTTTGTGTTTGCACTTAGTAGTTTCATTATTTATTATTACTTGTTTACTTTGCTTGGAATTAATTTATTTATAATTGTATGGCAATTCTTTCCTCCTTTTTACTTTTGATTAATTTTGATTTTACTTGTATCTATGCGCTGATTATTATTTTATTTTTCTAAATTTAATTTTATATAACTGTATACTTTAAAATATAAGTTTTTTATTTTCTTTTTGCTTGATTAGATGATTTGAGTTGTCTTGGATTCAAATCTACTGAACTGTTATCCAGTAATTTAAATATTTGAGTGAGAAAAATTAAATACATTTCTTAATTTTTCTATCATTTACTTGAAAGAAAATTTCTATAATAACTCTATATTGATAATATTTTTTACATAACACATCACAACACATTACAATGAAGATAATATTTTTTACAAATACGAAAACATTTGAGTAAAACAATCAATTATTTAATGCGATATTTTCTTTAATATTTTAAAGAAAACATATTTATATTAATTTAAGAAAACAACTTAGCAATTACAGAATTTTTTAAAGAAACGAAAAATATTCTGAGAATACTTATTTACTGAATTAATCTTAATTGTATAGTCATGATTCAGAAATAGTATTGACTTTATTATACATAACAGAATAATTGAACCAAATGAATAACTCAATTATTGTTAATTTGATTTAAATAACAAAAGTATTGTTAAAACACAGTAACACAGTCTCTTATAGAATTTTAATATTTTGAATAAAACACTCTTAAAATATGCATTCATTAAAATCTCAAAAATCACCCTTAAATAATATAAATTTTTGTTAATGTAAGCAAAGAATTGAAAAGTATTAAAATAATCAAACAAACTAATCAGAATACTTAATAAGTATTTTTAATTCTCCATATACTATATATTAAAATATATATAATAGTGGTTTTTTAATTTAATTCGTAAACGTTATTTTATATGAAATTCCTGGATTAACTCTTTATTTCAATAATTCTTACAGAAATTAAAACTCAGTGACATAAAATTGGAATTCTGACTATTTTAAAAACTACTTGCCACTACATTGTTCTACACTTTTATTTTATTTTAAATTTTAAAAGTTCACATTTTTCAAAATTATATGTTAATTATATAAATTAGATTTAGTTTTAATGCAACTTAATTTTAATTTTTTAAGCGTAAAATTTATGTAACAGTTTCCTTCGGTAGTGTCTTTATATTTTAAATTTTTCTCATATTGTCATTTGTCGTGATGTTAATACATTGGTTTTATTATTCCTAAATAATTAATTATTTAATTACAATTTCATGCAGCTTATAATAAAACTCAAGTTAAATCAAAAATAAAAGCTATTTTATAATTAAACTTTTTTTGTGAAAATAAATATACGAAATCACCATACAGAAATTTATTTTTAATATAAATTGTTAATTTATTTTATCAAATGGAAATATTAACCATTGAAACACTTCTGTACAATGATGAAAGATGTAATTTTTCAATTTTTCTTAAGACTATTCTGATTCAAAAAATAATTAAAAAGCTTAGCTATAAATGTATTCGTGTTGATTGAAGTCATTGGGGAAAAGTAATATGAATGCCGTTAGATCAACACAAGGGAATTGCTTATGATGACGTGAAATATAAGGAATGTTGTGACAGAAATGCAAAAAAAGAGTGAACCTATTGAACGTTTTACAATGCATTTGAATTATCAAAATAACTATCAAACTTATAGCATTTTTTTACTTGATGCAGAGTAATAGATTATGCAATTCAGTGAACATTTATTTATTTGATTTAATAAGACAGTTTATATATAGCGTGTATGTGTAAATTCATATTCTTCTACGATAACAGATTTTGATAACTTTAATTAAAAATATAGCATATGTAAAATAAGAAGCACATTATAGATGACATTGGTTATAGATAAATGTATACATTTATTAATTATAATGCTAGTCATTGTCACTAAAATTATCAGGAATTGCATGTTGTAATCAGTAACCATGTATTTGTTTCTTATTTTAGAATGATGATCTAAAAGTAAAGCAGTATTCATAATAAATAAAGAAGGAGGAAGTTTTAATTAAACTTGGTATCATTTATAAACAAAAAGGAAATGAACAATTTGTCTTTCAAAAACATATTATTGTTATTCAATAACAAAGGATTGTTGAATATTTTGCATTTTTAAGCATATTTTATTGTCTTGAAAATAAAGCTGTAATAAACTATTTCAAAATATTTGCTGCTTGGAAAGTCAAACACAAAATTGTTTTCAGTATTTTGTTGAAATAGTATTTGCTTGTTTGAACGAATTTGTATGAATTATTCAAGAGAAACAGCTTTCATAATTTGTTTCGTGCTTCGTATTTAAATGAATTCTTAAAGTTGAGTTTGTTTTATAAAATCAATTTATTTGAACGCTAAATTTTGATTTAAATGTTCTGAAGTCAGACTGAAAATAATTTATATATGATGCAACGTATTTATTATGAAGCTTATAAAATGGAGCAAACACATAGTGGTTGCAATTATATTAGGCAATTAAAATTATATAAGCTTTCTCTAATCACTTGCAATATTTATAATAGGAATACAATATTATAATCCTACTATGACTGTACTTTAATTATAATTCTTTTTAAAAAGTAAATTTATTTTTCTGAAAAAATGAAATTTAAAAGAAAGATTCTATTTTTGCTTTTTATGACAAATAAAGGGTTTAAATAATCCAATCAGAACAATGTAAAAAGAATGAAGGATAATTTTTTTAAACAATTAAAAGGAGAAATATTTAGACTTTCCGATAGGAAAACACTATATGGAGAAGTAAAATTTAACAATAATTTTGTAGGAATCTGGTCTACTACCATCGCAAAAGCACGTATCACCTCAAACATTTGAAGTCAATAAGGGTGGAATTAAAAATATTTATTTCCCTAGAGGAAATTCTGTCTCGTCTTTACTTTTTTTTTTAATGCAGTATGCCTCAAATATTAACTTTAAAAATATTTATTCATATCATATCCTTCTTTCAGTCTAAATTTATATTTATTCAGTATTTTAGGATAAGATATTTTTATCTGTTGTTGATCAAGCTTAGTCTTTCAAATTTACATTCTTCAAAACACAGTAGAGTTTTCAAACTTGAAAGATATGCTGCTAAGCAAACATTTGTTATTAACATTGAAAGGACAACTATTAACCAAATATTACATTTTAAACTACTCTACAATATCTTTAATGATTTAATTTTGTCATATAGTATCTCTGTTTTACTCTACAAAATAAAGTCCAAAAATATATTCATGCATACACACATACATGTGTATAAACAAAGACAGAAAAAAAAGAAAGCTATTGCTATAACTAAATTGATATTGATAAGCAGTTTTTTTATTACTAAGTCAGTTTTCAATATGATTAGTTATTGATTCTCAACATTTTGATCATAAGCAAAATCATTAAAAATGATTGTTTTGAAATATAAGACAAATCCATTTGTATTTTAATCTAATAAAAACTAAGTTTATACTGCTTTATTTACTAGATATTAGAATCTCTAGCGGTTGTCAGATGAGCCAAACACAGCCAGACACTGGGATATAATGAATTAGTTTGTTTTATGAGTTAGGATGTACACATTAGCTGTCTGCGATACTGTGGTAATCATCAATGATCGCGAAATTTAATTGGTGTTTTAATTGCCACTGAGAAATTTCTAGGATAACATTTAACGTATATAAAACAGTATTTTAAAGTATCTAAAAATAAATAATTTGGCAAGAGTTTAAAATTTTCGTTTTCAGTTTACAAGAATTTTAAAGTTTCACTTTCATTTGAAATTCAATAAAAGTTTAAAAACAAAATTTTGGAAGTCATAATTATTAATACTCCTATAAGCGATGATTAAATGAAAATGTTCTAGTACATGATATATTGAATTTGCATTCTAAAATTTCTAAATTATTATTTGTTATAAAATAGAAACACTTGAGTAATATTTAAATGTAACAAATAAAGATTTGGTATTCATTTGTAAAATTTATCTTTAAACATCTATTATTACGTTTCTATAGTACCCAAAAGTGTTCCATTGATTAAAAATAGAGTACCATATGTGTCACAACTTAGTAAATTAAAAGTCAAATTATTACAAAAATAGATATTATTCAAGTTATATATTAGATTTATAGCCAGGTTAATTACATGTATCTAATTACATAAAAGAGATTTTTTTTAAAAATGGGTACTAATCTTGTGTTGATTCAAAACAGAGTTTTTATAAAATAGGTGTTATACGAAATACTGATGTAGCTTTATGGCGATGCTGTTAAAGTGTACTTGGTTATTGTTGAATAAAGTGTATCTATATAGTTTGTATTTGTATTTGTTAGGAACTAATTGAAAAAGCAACCAAATACTTGGTATTGATAAATATTGAATAGTACTATTAACTTTTATTTTTGTTTTGTAGTACGAAGTTTTATAAAATATGTGATATTTAACTTCTACCATTTAGTAATAAAGCATTTACTACGGTAAGTATATAAAATGAAATGTTTTCAAAATTGAAAATAATAAGACTTATATTTGGAGATATATCAAACATTTTATATTCAAAGTTAGTAATTGATATAGATCGTGATATTAAAAGTCAGATATTGAAAGAAATCATACAATTTAACATGGCAAGAAAACTACACAATATAATTTGCATAACGGTCATAAATCGCAAAACTTATTTTGTCAAGAACGCTTCACAGTGCTTGACAAGTAAATTAGAAATCATGTCAAAACTGTTAAAAAATGTTAACATTTACCCGTTTTTTCCCTTTAAACAATTTAATTTAAAATTATGAATTTTAGATCATCTTGTATTTTATGAACAATTAATTACCTATTAAATTTGAAAATATTTTCAATGTACATATTTTTGTACAAATCGATATTTTTTGTGTATTATGAATATTTTATATAAATTATAGAAAGAAACTGCATTAACATATTCGTATTAAATTGGATACATCTTATTGTTCTTCATAAAGAGCTGAAAATTTCTGTGTGGATCATATTTTTCACACAAAATTCTCTGGTAATTATTCAGGTTTCTTATTCAACATTTCAGTTAAATTATTTGCTTTTCTTCATTTTCTAAAACCAAATGACATTAATCAATATTTGTTCCATTTTCTGAAAAATATTTTCAAATGCACAAATCAAGAAAATTTCTAATTTTCTTTTATTTATTTTTAAAAAAAAAAAAAAAAAGGTAGAGAAACTATCAATAATATTTATTATTTGATAGTTCTTTGACTTGAATTTTTTTACTCGATTTGTGTATCATATGAAATAAAATAAAGTAATTTGAGTAATAAATCCAAAAACAAAAATTTTACATATTAATAAAACCACAAATTGAATTGAAAGAGTATATTATAGTACAGTTTTTCAATGCACACT